>PVIC010013049.1:0-38591 GCA_004025085.1 Thryonomys swinderianus
AATGCTGGCGTGGCTGTGGGGAGAAAGGAACCCTTCTCCACTGTTGGTGGGATTGCAGACTTGTGCAGCCATTGTGGAGATCTGTGTGGAGATTTCTCAGAAAACTAGGACGACGGGTCTCATTTGACCCAGCTATCCAATCCCCCTGCTAGGAATATACCCAAAAGAATTTTAAAAATCACAATGGAAAGACAGATGTACACCCATGTTCATAGCAGCTCAGTTCGTGATAGCTCAATCTTGGAAACAACCCAAATGTCCATCAACTGGAGAGTGGATAAAGAAGATGTGTTTTTTTTAAATAAAATGGACTATTACTCTGCCATAAAGAATCACAAGATCGATCCATTTAGGTGCAAATGGAGACACCTGGAGGAAATACTAATAAGTGAAATCAATAGATCACAGATAGACAATTTCCGGATCTTCTCTTTGGCAAGAACATCTGTAGATGTAAATGAGCTCTAGAAAGTATGACAGCTTCTATAGAGTGGAAAATTTCTATAGGAAAGTTGGTGTGGGAATGTGATGAGGGGAAGGAATAAATATGATACAGAAAGAAAATAAAAGAGCATGTATAAAGGGGGGAGGAGGGGGGAGTGGGTAGGGATATGGGTAAAAATGAGAATTAACTGTGTCATATACTGGTACAAATTCCCCAATGTTATACATGATTTTGAGATGTATATAAATTGTACCAATAAAGAATTCAATTAAAATTAAAAAGAGAAAGAGAAAGAAAGAGCAGGACAGTTCTAGGTCTGGGGCATGAAAAACCAGGACTAGTCTGCAACCTTCTATTCCAATGGTAAGAAATCACTCATAAATGGATGCGGCATAGCAAAAGGACATGGAGACAGCCCAAATGGGGGCTCAACTATCCAAATGTGGAACAATCTGTGTATTAAATAATGACAATAACATGTTATATACTATTGAATAAAATAGTTCATGAATCTACATTAGACATACAGACAGAAAACTTCCTTAGAGTAGGATACAAACTAATATAGGTAAGAGTAGTTTGTATTAGAATACAAAATAACATAGGTAAAGGAGTGATAGAAATTTTAAATTGCCATGTTCATAGGAGCAAGATATTTACTCAGCCTCAACCTTCGTCCTCACAAACGAGCTATTCATTGCCAAAGGGAAGAGAGTTGTTTCGTCGCCAGGAAGTATTCACATCATTTTGCGGGTTAGGACAAAGTGATACCACGTGCTACCTGTGGACAGCGCAGAAGTGACAGCTCAGTCCCAGTTCTGCGATAACTCACCCTCAGGTACGCGGCCTCAGTCTAACCACGTGGGGAGAAACATCAGACAAGCCCAGCGAAAGGACAGTACAAAAGTAACCGTGAACCCCTATCGAGATTGCAGGAAACTAAAGAGACGTAACAGCTAGGTTCAGTGTGTGGCCCTGGGTTTAATCCTTTCGCTTTCAAGGATGTTGTTGAAAGGGTTGGCAAAACGTGAGGGCGTCTCTGGCTGAGGAGTAGATGGGTGTTCCCTGTGCTATTCTTGCACTTCTGTAAGTTTGAAACTGTTTCAGAGTGAAATGTAAAAAGAAGCAAATCATAAACAGGGGAAAAAAGCCAAGAAAGTGTGTGATTAATTATCAGATGCAGGAATAGGATGCCACGCTCAAATAATTTCTTCATGGCAAAAAGATGAAAGAAAAACCTTTAAAGAAGAAAAAATAGCAAAGATGGCTGTAAAACATCAGTATTTCCTGCCCGAGCCTTTAGTGAAAATATTTCTTGAAATAAATTTTTATTTATGAACAAAAAATGTCACAAAAACAGATCAATCAGAAGAGGAGGTGGGCAGTCAGTGGGATGATTGGCCCTTCCTCACAAACAGCTCTGTAATGAAAAGCAAGAGTAATCAAATGGAGTGACATGCGGTTTAAAATCCAATGCAAATATAATGTTATTGGCCAGAAGTCGGAGGATATTCTCAGAAGGGTTTCAGGACCTAAGTTTAGCCATCTAGAACTTCTTTATTGTTTTAGTGAGTGATTCTACTCTACCTTTTCAAATAAAGGATACATCTTTGAATAGAAGTCTTTTTTTTTTTGAGACAGGGTCTTGCTTTGTAGTTCAGGCTGGCCCTGAGCTCACTATGTAGCCCAGGCAAGCTGCTGCAAACTCAGCAATCCTGTCTCTGCCTCCCGAGTGCTGGGATTACAGGCTTACAGGCGTGAGCCACCACGCCTGGCATTGTGGTATGTGGTATTGATGGCTGGTGGGCGTGATTCACCACGCCCAGCATTCTGTGTGGTTACCGGGATCAAACTCAGGACCTTGCGCTTGGGAGGCAGGCGCCGGAACCACTGAGCTAAATCTCCAGCCCTTGAATAGAAGTCTTTACTTCACTGTAAACACAGAAGGCACACTATGCCCTCAGCTGAGCAGATCTGCAGAGAAGCAGGCCTTATTTTAGCGTTGCGTGGTACGCTGCAGGGACCTGGCCCTTGGCAAATTTATTTCACATGGTTAGTCGTGTGCAGACATGTCAGTCAAAGAGCTTATGAACAGGTAACTTATGTATCAATTTAAATTAGTACTTCTGTTAAATAAATATGTGTAGGGGCGAGGGATCTAGGAAGCACAGGGTTCCTGGTTGATCCCCGGTAACCACGTACAACAATACTGGCATGGTGACTCACGCCCACCAGCAATCAATACCACAAACCACAATGCCGGGCGTGGTGGCTCACACCTGTCATCCCAGCACTCGGGAGGCAGAGGCAGGAGGATTGCTGAGTTTGAGGCTTGTCTGGGCTCCATAGTGAGCTCAGGGCCAGCCTGAACTACAAAGCGAGACCCTGTCTCAATAAGTAAATAAATAAGTGTAAATACTTGTAAACGGTACATGCCTGTAGCATCGGCTACTTTGGAGGTTGAGGCAAGAGAATCACTTGAGCCCAGGATGCCAGGGCCAGTTCTAGCAAAATAACAACACCCTATCTCTAATAATAATGATGATAATTCTCTTTCCTGTGATCTTGACAGCAACTCTGAGCAGGAGGTAAGCTACGATCACTAGCCCAGTTTTACAAATAAAGAAACTATATCTAAGCACAGTGAACTACTTTTTCAAAGTTGATACAAGTGGCAGAGCTTGAACTCAAGATGGATGCTATATATCTCTAAATTGTCTGCAAGTTTATCCCACTGGGTTCATTCAAAAGAACCACAGAAAGAATATTAAGCAGCAACACTAATTCCAATCTATAGTTCATATTGTATGTATAACTTGAGAGCCCATTCATCCAATAAAAGCTAGTAAAAGTCCTCCTGTGAGTCATTTCTGAAACATTCAACTTTTATTAGCACTATTAAAATGGCCTTAATTATTTTGGTTTTGTTTATGGTATTGTAGATTGAACCCAGGGCCTTAACACTGAGCAACGTTCCCAACTTGTGTTTTTGAGACAAGGTCTTACTAAGTGGCAAAGTTTCCCAGGTTAGGCTCGAACTTACCATCCTTTGTGTCAGCCTCCCACACTGCTGCAGTTTAAGGCCGGAGCCATCAGGCCCCCGCAGAGTGTTTGTTATTGATTATTACAAAAGTGAAAGTATAGATTTTCTTCCATAATCTTCACATGCACACTTCTCAGTATTTGTTAACTCGCGGCTGTTCGGTTCAGACTGACGTTGAAGACGCACAGCATCACCCCAGGTTATAGCCCGGAATCTGTGACAGCAAGTCTGACTGTCTCTGGTCAGCTGGGAATTAAAATCAGCACTCGTGAAATAAGTTCCAGACAGCTTCATAAAATGTTGTTCAAAAAACATTTTCTAGAATGCTTCACTCATGTGGCATCAGACTTGAAAGACAATTCAGTGAATTTGCATCATGGTTAAAAAAAGAATCATCTACCAAGTCTGACTCTAATAGCTTTCACATGTTTTAAATATGGGCTAAGTAGGCATAATGGGAGTGTCAGATGAGGCTATGTCATTGTTTGGTCTTTAAAAGTCAATGGACATTCCAGAAAAATTCATAAGCTCGCTCTTATTTTTGTTTTCTGAAAAAAAGGTGTTGAAATAAAGGCAGGGTTGGAGGCTAGTATTTGTTTTTGTTCTACAAATATTTATTGATGGTATGCCAGACACACAATTTAATGACTGTATTATTTTCTCATGTTAATAATGAAAATCAGGCAAGTTTCGGTTAAACACACAGTGGCAATACAAGGCATGTCTGAGTATACCCAAAACTCAAAGTATTACTTGCTTTAGAACACTTTTTAGATCAACTAAGATCTTCTAAATTACTCATCTCAAATTCTATGGATATAACTGTCTTAGGTAATCATATCAATTAGAATCTCAGATGTTTAGAAATGTAGAAAATGAGCTTACTATGCCTAAACACAACAAAACAAAACGTGGGAAAACAAGGCATAAAAGTGGTAGCTGAGGACTGAGGATGTAGAGTGCCCAGCATGTGTGAGGCCCAGGGCTCAATTCCCAGGACCACAAAAAATAAAAAAGTAGTTAAGAGTAGAGGAAGAGGGCTGGGGACTTAGGTCAGTGGTCCTAGCATCTGCCTGGCAAGCGCAAGGTCCCACATTCGATCCCCAGCACCACTTACCACATTGCCAGGCATGGTGGCTCACACCTGTATCCCCAGCACTGGAGAGGCAGAAGCAGGAGATTGCTGTGAGTTTGAGGCTAACTTGGGCTACATAGCGAGTTCAGGGTCAGCCTGAACTACAAAGTGAAACCCTGTCTCAAAAAACTTTAAAAAAAAAAAAAGAGTAGAGGAAGAAAATGATGGAAGCCAGGTACAGTAGTACATGCTTGAAATTCTAGCACTCTAGGAGGCTGAGACAGGAGGATTGCAAATTCTAGCCCAGTCTGGGAAACAGATAGTGAGACCTTGGGTCAATATAAAAAAGGGCTGGGGGCCGGAGATTTAGCTCAATGGTTCTGGGCCTGCCTCACAAGCCCAAGGTCCTGAGTTCGAAACCACATACAATGCTGGGCATGGTGACTCCCGCACACCAGCCATCAATACCACATACCACAGTGCCAGGCGTGGTGGCTCACACCTGTAATCCCAGCACTCGGGAGGCAGAGGCAGGAGGATTGCTGAGTTCAAGGCTTGCTTGCCTGGGCTCCATAGTGAGCTCAGGGCCAGCCTGAACTACAAAGCAAGACTCTGTCTCTAAATGAATGAATGAATGAATTAATGAATGAATGAATGGCTGGGGATATAGCTCAGTGCAAAGGCCCTGGGTTCAACACTCAATACCAAAGGAAAGCTTGGGAGGCAACACTAATAGAAAGCAAAGAGCAAGCAGACTTGGAAGAATAATGGACTAAATGATCACTGTGAGTTTAAGGCAAGCCTGGGCTACATAGCAAGACCTTGACTAAAGAAACCAAAAGAACTAAAAGTAAACCTAGTCCCACCAATTGTTTGCTCAAAACACTTTAAATGCAGAGAGCAATCCTGCCACTACTATTACTATTCCCAGCAGATATAAGCTGCCTCCCATCACAGAGGCTGAGAATACCAGATACCTTCTTCTTTAACCTTCAGTGCAACGTGGGGTTTCTACCAGCTCCAATTCTGGCCTGGAAGACATGAAGAATTCTGCTAGAGATTTCTGGGAAAGACTTTCCTCCATGCTAACAGAGACTCAGTCTTTCCCCATGCCGTGGAACATAATCATGAAAGGACATGGGGCTTGGAATTGCTGTGGCTACCTCAAGACTAGAAGGGAGATACTGTGAGATCACAAAAAGAGAATCACATGCTTTGAGAATAGCAGAGTGAAAGGATGAGAATATGAACCAAGCCAAGCAGCACACTTCTCATCATTGTGTGAAAATTTTTAACTTTTTTTTTTTTTTTAGACAGGGTCTCACTTTGTAGTTCAGGCTGGCCCTGAGCTCACTATGTAGCCCAGGCAAGCCTTGAACGCAGCAATCCTCCTGCCTCTGCCTCCTTAGTGCTGGGATGACAGGCATGAGCCACCACGCCCGACACTGTGGTATGTGGTATTGATTGCTGGTGGGCGTGAGTCACCACGCCTAGCATTCTATGTGGTTACTGGGATCGAACTCAGGACCTTGTGCTTGGGAGGTAGGCGCCAGAACCACTGAGCTAAATCTCCGGCCCAAATTATAGCATAATTAATTAATTAATTAATTAATGTTTTGGAGACAGAGTCTTGCTTCATAGTTCAGACTGGCCCTATACTCACTATATAGCCCAGGCAAGCCCTGAACTCAGCAATCTTCCTACCTTTGCCTCCCAAATGCTAAGATTACAGGCATGAGCCACCACACCCAACATTTAATTAATTTACTTTTAAATTGACAAAAGTTGTATATGTTTATGATGGACAACAGAGTGTTTTGAGGGCCAGAGACTTAGCTTAAGTGGTGCTGTGCCTATCTTGAAAGCACAAGGGTCCAGGTATGTTTTCTGGTACCCCCCCCCCAAAAAAAAAGAATTAACATAACATTTTGAATGACTAACTCAGGCTAGTTAACATATATCCTATGTCATGTATTTATTTGTGATGAGAAGACTAAAAAGTCTACTTTTAAGCAATTTTAAACTATATCGTCTGTTGTTATCAGTTATAGCCACCATGTGGTACAATTGCTCTCTTGAATTTATTTTTTCTGCCTGTCTGAAGTTTTGTGTCCCTTGTCAAACGTCCCCGAGGCCTTTCAGCTCCGGCCCCTGGTCACAGCTATCCCCTTCTGATTTTGACTTTTTTAGATTCCACACATCAGTGAGATCCTGTGGTGTTTGTACTTCTGGTTGGCTTATTTCATTTAATGTAACATCCTCACAGGTCATCAAGGTTGTTACAAATTACAGATATCTTTCTTTTTTTAAGATTGAAGAGAATTGCGTCTTTTGTGTACGCCATTTCTTTACTCACTCATCCAGTGACGGGCACATAATATTACGTCTCAGTTGTGGTGAACAGGGCTGCAGTGAAGGAAAACAGACATGCAGATATCTCAACATACCAATTTCATTCCCTTTCAACATATACCCATTTTGGGTCCTGCTGCATCAATTTTATTTTTGATTTTTGAGGACACTCCAGTCTGTTTTCCATTAGCACCCAGTCACTTTGAGCCTTTTAGCAGCTGAATGTGCATATTACATTTATAATGGTTCATCATCCTTGGGAAAGGCACATTTTAAAGTGGTTCTTATAAGGTAAAAATTATAATAATGCTTATGATTAAACCTTAATTTTATGCACTATAAAATGCTTACTCATTAGTCATGTTTTCTCTTTAAATATGTATTTTTTATACTTGTGCTGATTTAATACAAATTTGTTTCACTTGAGAAAAAAGGATTTTTTTCAGTGGTAGGGACTTGTACATGCTAGGCAAGCACTCTACCACTAAGCGACATATACAGCCGGGGCGGGGGCGGTTCTATTAAAAAGGGAACTTTGGGGCGGAGGGTTAGCTCAGTGGTTCCGGTGCCTGCCTCGCAAGCGCAAGGTCCTGAGTTCGATCCCGGTAACCACATAGAATGCTGGGCGTGGTGACTCACGCCCACCAGCAATCAATACCGTATACCACATACCACAGTGCCGGGTCTGGTGGCTCACATCTGTCATCTCAGCACTCAGGAGGCAGAGGCAGGAGGATTGCTGAGTTCGAGGCTTGCCTGGGCTACATAGTGAGCTAAGGGCCAGCCTGAACTACAAAGCAAGACCCTGTCTCAAAAAAAAAAAAATGACCAAACAAACTAAATCTTTAGCCTTATCTCCTAACACTCACTTCTAGCTTCACATTCTAGACAAGTTAGACTATACAAGACATTCAAAATTTATAATTTACCATTTGACTGTTTGTGGTTCTCTAAAGACCAAAGACATTTGCTAATATATCATTCCTCTGAACCCCAAATTCAAACCACAGATGCTAAAGGTTTAGTGACAGTAAAAGTCACGCATAATCCTATATGTGACTTGCCAGCTGCCCAATACCCACACCTCAATTTGGTTTTGTGCTTTCTACTTATCACACTTTCAACAACTTTTATTATGGTTCTGAAAGGACCATATACATTTTTCAATCTTACTATAATGTCTTTTCGAGAAAAAAAAAGTGTATTTACGAATAGCATTCATGAGTTGTTGTTTTATAGATCTCTTATGCCAGGGATTACTACACTTGCTAACTCTTGAAAATGCCCAGTGATTTCTGGTTTCCTGACATTTGCTTACATTCTTCCCAACCCAGTGTATTAATTTTATATATATATATATATATATATATATATATATATATATATTTTTTTTTTTTTTTTTTGCTTTTGAGACAGGGTCTCGCTTTGTAGTTCAGGCCGGCCCTGAGCTCACTATGGTGCCCAGGCAAGCCGCCGCGAACTCAGCAATCCTCCTGTCTCTGCCTCCCGAGTGCTGGGATGACAGGCGTGAGCCACCGGCACTGTGGTATGCGGTGTTGATTGTTGGTGGGCGTGAGTCTCCACGCCCAGCATTATATGTGGTAACCAGGGATCGAATTCAGGACCTTGCGCTTGCGAGGCAGGCGCCGGAACCACTGAGCTAACCCTCCGGCCCAATTATATTTTACTACATAGTAACCACCCCCAAAGATCAGTGGTTTAATCATGTGTTTTTCACAAAGACATAGGCGATTTGGGCAGAATTGTGAGAAGACAGCTTGTCTCTGCCCAGTGTTGTGGGGGGTGGGGCAGCTCAACACGGAGGGCCTGCTTCCAAGATGGCTGACTCAGGCTGGTTGTCAGGGCTGGCTGTCAGCAGGGAATTTAGATGATGCTGTCGGGGCCAGGGTAGGATTTGAATTGCCTTCAGGTAGGCTTCTCTTCAAGTGACTGCCTGGGCTTTCCATTATATGGAAGTTGGGATCCAAGAGGGAGGAAACAGAAGCTGCCAGGAATTTTGAAATCCCCGTACTTAGAGCTCCCAGAATGTCAGTTTCTTTGCATTCTGTCAATGAAGGTAGGTATAACCTCATCTCCTGATGGCAGGAGTGGCACACGTGTTACAAAAAGGTGAAATTATTTGGAGTTATCTTGGAAGATAACTAACACCATCTATCTTGTGGTCACAAAAATGAATGTTCCTCCTATCTGATAAACAGTTTTTTTCCTCCCGTGAAAGACCAAAGAATGTTATCCTGTTTTCCATTGGTCCACAGTCCAGGAAAGCAGTTCGTGGAGAGCACTCTGAGCTGCCTCTGGCCCATGACCTATTTTTATAGAGCTCTGAAATAAGAATGGCTTTTATATTTTTAAAGGGTTGTAAAAAACAAAAACAAAGAAGGATACACACTGGGGATCACATATATGACCTACAAAGATGAAAATTATTTGCTATCTGGCCCTATAAAGAAATAGTTTGCCAAACTCTAGTCTAGGACACTGTCATCTAACTGGCCACAGTGGAACATGCCTGTAATTCCAGCTACTCAGGACACTGAGGCAGAAGTATCAGTTTGAAGCCAGTTCAAGCAATTTAGCAAGACCCTGTCCTGCTAAAGATAAGAAATAAAGGGCCGGAGATTTAGCTCAGTCGTTCCAGTGCCTGCCTCGTAAGCACAAGGCCCTGACTCCGATCCCAGTAACCACATAGAATGCTGGGCGTGGTGACTCACGCCCACCAGCAATCAATACCACATACCACAGTGCCGGGCGTGGTGGCTCACACCTGTAATCCCAGCATTTGGGAGGCAGAGGCAGGAGGACTGCTGAGTTCCAGGCTTGCCTGGGCTACATAGTGAGCTGAGGGCCAGCCTGAACTACAAAGCGAGACCCTGTCTCAAAAAAAAAAAAAGAAAGAAAGAAAGAAAAAGAGATGGAGATGGGTCAGGGAGTCACTTAAACTCTCCTGACTGCTGTATGATCTAGCCTCAGAATGCCATGACTCAAGCCAAAGGTGGCTTGTAGAGACGATGTGGGTCATGATGTCCTCTCTGTTCTTTTCTACTAATTGTTACAGCTACCCTACATATTCTCCTGAGTTTCTTTTCTTTTTTTGTTGTTTTTTTTTTGGTATGGGATCGAATTTGGGCCCTTGTGCTTCCAAGGTAGGCGCGGTACCACTGGAGCTAAATCCCTGGCCTTACCCTACATATTCTGCTAGTTCATCCTCCCGTCCTGTGGGGGTTTACAGTATGTTCTTCACATTCTGTTTAGGGTGTTTACTTGTACTTGGGTAACCTTCCCTCTTCCTTTCCCAAGACGAGCTATTTTAATGGCCAACATTTCCACATATACACTATATAAGTTTGTGCTATTCTAGTGAACTTTGCTATCAGCCACCAGCTGTTAGTCCTGTCAGTTACTTAACTGATAGTTACTAGCCATCAGCTGGTAGGTTATCAATAGCTACCAGCCATCAACTGGTAAAACTGTTGTCTGTTCATGATCATACTCCCAGTCTCCTTACCCTTAAAAAATAAAACAAAACAAAAGAAAACTGAGATTTGCCAGCTGCCCAATACCCAAGCATCAGTCTGGTTTTGTGGTTTCTACTTCTCACACAAATCTACGGAGACATAGTTTAGCACTTCTTAAATTCAGTCCCTAGGGTTGGAGATTTAGCTCAGTGGTTCCAGCACCTGCCTAGCAAGTGCGAGGTCCCTGGTTCATTCCCCGGTAAACACAAACAACAGTACTGGGTGTGGTGACTCAGGCCCACCAACAATCAGTACCACATATCACAGTGCCAGGCGTGGTGGCTCACACTTGTAATTCTAGCACTCAGGAGGCAGAGGCAGGAGGATTGTTGAGTTCAAGGTTTGTGCGGCCTACATAGTGAGCTCAGGGCCAGCCTGAGCTACAAAGCGAGACACTGTCTCCAGAAAGAAAAAAAAAATTTCAACCCCTAGTAGGGGATTGAAGGGACCATCCAAAGTGCTGGGATTACAGGTGTGAGCTTACACAAGAGAAAAAATAAAAAGTAATAAGCTAGGATTATATAAATTGGACCCAAATACAGAAGTATTTCTTTGGATTTTTTTTTTGTTGTCATTTTGGGCTGTGTATTTCGTTTGTTTGTTGTGGGTAGTATGAGGGGTTGAATCAGTATCTTCACACTGAGCTACATTCCCACCTCTTTAAAAACTTTAAAAAAATTTTTGACTTAAGTTCTCACTAGCTGCACAAGATGGGCTTGAACTTGTGAGGCCTGGCCCAGCCTCTTGAGTGCTGGGGTTACAGGACTGCACCATCACTCCCAACAGGTGCAGTTTCTTGACTGTGAGTCTTCAGACATAATGCAACTGTGTCCTCAGACCTGTGTTCTGAGATGTCAGAGCTGAAGAAGTCACATTTGATCAACCCATTTAATCAGAAGGCAAATTCACTAGAAAGACAAAGCATTCAATCTCCATAAATCTAACACCTAATCCTAAGGAAGGGATATAAAGCCTATAATATCCAGATTTTTGTCTGTTATATAACTTTGCTCTTTGATGAAAATGTTCAAACATGTATTGAGTTTTTGTGAAAAAAGGAAAACCTATAATAGATACTTCCTTTCAAAAAGGGGAAGAAAATGAGAGAAACATGACAAAAAAGTGGTACAGCTACTTCAATAATATCACTTTATTATGAGGCCTATCCCTGCTCTTTGGGAGTAATTCTTCGTGGTTCTTTGCTCTGTCTTCTAAGTTATTTTTCCTTTTGGAAATAGCCAATAGTTGCAAATAACTAGCTTTCTTCAATCTCTGTCCTGACTATAAAACTGAACCTTCAAAGGACTCTTGATCATACACAGCCTCTATTTCAACGCAAGCTGAAATAAAGATCTTTAATAAGTTGTGTCTAATTTCTTTTTCTTTTTGAGATAAGATCTTGCTTTGTAGTTCAGGCTGCCCTGAGCTCACAATATAGCCCAGGCAAGCCTTGAACTCAGCAATCCTCCTGTCTCTGCCTCCCGAGTGGTGGGATTACAGGTGTGAGCCACCATGCCCAGCATTGTGGTGTGTGGTACTAGGGATCGAACCCAGGACCTTGTGTTTGTCAGGCAGATGCTGGAACTACTGAGCTAAATCTCAGGGCCCAAGTGTCTAATATTTTAAGTTATCATTGTGCTAAGGGATGTAGCTCAGCAGTAGAATGGGTGCCTAGCATGTACAAAGCCCTGGGTTCAATCCTTAGTACTGTTCCCTCCCCCCTAAAAAAGAAATAAAAGAAATTACCATTGTCTCATTAAGACAAAACCAACACTTATATTTCTTTCCAAGAGGACCCTGTTCTACCTCGGGCTAGTGTGAGGCTATTGTGGGCGATACCCTGCAGAGTCTTAGGAGCTCTATTTTCTAGTTGACAGGATGGATGACACAGGGACCCAGTCGTAGCTTTCAGTCACAGCGGGACATATATGGCTGTAGTGACCCAAGTTTCTATCATCCTCTGATGCCATCCATAGCTGTCTTAGTTTGTGTAAGTTCACCACGATGTTTGCACAACAGAAAAGTCACCACAAACTACATTTATTGCAAGTGTATTCCTATCATTAAACAACTTCTAACTACCCCCTTTATCCTTTCGGGGTATCCACCGGGCAGGCAGCTCTAGAGGCGGGAAGACCGAGATCAAGGTGCTGGACATTCTGGTTCCTGATGCAGGCCTTCTTCCTGGCTTCAGATGACCGTCTGAAGTGCTGGGAGTGCTGGGATTACAGGCGTGAGTTCACACAATGGACAGAAAGGAAGCTTCATTGTCTTTTCTTCTTCTTCTAAGGGTCATAATTCCATTAGCAGGGAGCCACACTCATGACCACATCTATTGATTTTTTTTTTTTGATATAGGGTCTTGCTTTGTAGTTCAGGGTGCTCCTGAGCTCACTATGGAGCCCAGGCAAGCCTTGAACTCAGCAATCCTCCTGCCTCTGCCTCCTGAGTGCTGGGATTACAGGTGTGAGCCACCATACCCGGCACTGTGGTATATGGCACTGATCGCTGAGGGGCATGAGTCACCAGCCTGGTATTGTTGTATGTGGTTTCCGGGGATTGAACCAGGGACCTTGCACTTGCTAGGCAGGCACTGGAACCACTCAGCTAATTCTCCAGGCAATCATGGCCACATCTAAACCCAGTTACTTCCCTAAGGCCTTATGCAACTGCCATCACAGTGGAGATTAGTGTTTTATAATGGATTTAGAGAGACCTAAATGTTTAGTCCTAACAGGTTTTATCAGACAGACTCCACCCCGGGAGAATCTACTCACAAATTTACTGATGTGATTATGGGCAGGGTTCAGTTCCCTGTGGGTTGTTGGATTGAAAGCCAGTTCCCTGTTAGCTTTTAGGTGGAGGCCTTTGCCTTCCTCTCCACGTGGATCTCTCCGTGTTGTGGCCTTCACAAAGTGGCAGCTGGCTTCTATCAAAGGCAGTGAGTGAGAGCAAGAAAGTGTGTGTAAAACATGAGCCAGTCTTTTTCTTTTTTTGTCCATGTTGTATCAATTAAAAGCAAGTCAGCAGGTCCAGCTCATAGTCCAGGAAAGTGGACCACACACGGGTTTGAACATCAGCAGGTAGTTGGGGACCAATGTTGAAGCCACCTTCCTCAGAGTCTTCTGTCAGCATCCTGGTGCTGAACTTGACCTAAGGCCGTGTTTTTCTGGTCGAATCCTGGATGTCACCTTTATTCTGAAGCCATTTCTAATTTTAAAAGTTTTGTCCTCTAAAGAAGCTGGGAATGAGAAACTTTGTTTTCAAACCTTCCAAGTCCTGGCTTCTCTAATTTTCTAATCCAAGTCCTGTTTTTTTCTAGTTATGATGGAAAATAGGACAGTTTCT
Organism: Thryonomys swinderianus; assembly: GCA_004025085.1. NCBI lineage: Eukaryota > Metazoa > Chordata > Mammalia > Rodentia > Thryonomyidae > Thryonomys > Thryonomys swinderianus. The sequence goes on from PVIC010013049.1 coordinate 13,800, forward strand.
TTTTAAGGTCACTTCACTTCTCTGGTAGTGTATCATAAGCATGCAAAAGAAACTATTTAGGCTGGGGTTGTAGCTCAGTGGTAGAGCACTTGCCTAGCATGTGTGAGGTCCTAGGTTCAATCTCTAGCACTGCAAAATAAATAACTCAACGCCATTCAGTCATTTCAACATTTTCTCCAGAAATCTCCTTAGGCAGATTTACATGTTCCTTTTTCTGTCTTTCATGTAACTGCAGGCTTATTTGTCTAATTTTTCTTCCAATTCTTAAAGCAAGTCCTGCCTATAGTACATATTCTCACTGTCCTTTAAGAGTGTTCTTCACTGACAGGTTCTTCTTGCTTCCACTTCTACCTGATCCCAAAGCTACTGAGGAGTCTTGAGTTTGTCCTGCATACATCAGGACCCCATGTCCAGCCATGCAGTTATGTTTCAGTAAGTGTCTTATAAGAAGCCACACTAAGCTCCAGCAACTTAAAGCAACAGCATTTTTTTTTTTTTTTGCTAACAGTTTTGCAATGTGGGCAGTTTCCTGAAGAAAAATCATCCCTGTTTCACATGGCATTGGCTGAACAGCTCATCTCATGTTTAAGCATCTACTTCCAAGGTAGGTCACTCACAAGCCTGGTGCGTTAGCTGGCTTTCCATCACTGTGACAATCTACCTGGAACAAACAACTGAAAAGAAGAAAGGTTTATTCTGGCTCACGGTGTCAGAGGTTTCAGGCCAAGACCGGGCAGAATGGTGTGGCAGGGTAAAGCGGCTCATCTAATGGCAAGCAGGAAGTGGCAGAGGAGGCCAGGGACAGGCATAGCCTTCACAGGCATGCCGCCAGTGAACCACTTCTTCCAACTGGGCCCAGTATCCCATAGTAGCCCATTCAGCTAACATCTCACCAGTCCACTGATGAAGTTAGTACTGTGATGATCCAGTAATTTCTCTAGGCTCCACTTCGAACACTGTTGGGGATCTCTTCCTCAATACCTGAGTCTTGTGGGGATACTTTTGATTTCTTTTTTCTTGAGGCAGAGTCTTGCTGGGTAGTTCAAGCTGGTCTTGAGCTCATGATGTACCCCAGGCTGGCCCTGAACTCATAGTAACACTCTGCCATAGCCTCCTGAGTGCCGGGGTTACAGACATGGTCCGCTGTGCACAGCTACAAGACATATGTAACCAAAGTGCTAGACACACTGGTGCTAGCGGCCTGCCAAGAGCTCAGCTCAGGGTGTAAGCTGGCAACCTGCAATCTTCACCATGTTGGCCTCTGCATGCGGCAGGTTGGGCTTCCTTAAATGACGGCAGGGGAGTAAGCGCATCTCAGAATGACTCAGGAGGGAGATCAGGGGGTTGGTATACAACTGTGTGCACATACTTAATTCTCATGGTTAAGATTGTAAATTTTACATTATGTATCTTTTTCCATTATTAGGAAGAATGCATAGGTAAGGACAGAAGACAGTGACAGCAGAGGTGAAGATAGCAGTGAAATGAGGGAGAGAGTTGTCAAGGATGAGAATAGCCAACGAACAGTCTCCGGCCCCCAAAACTCCTTCAGTGTGGCGGAAGATTCTAACAGTTGCAATGCTTGTGGTAGAGACTGCAGGTTTCTGCTGCAAAGCAATGTAAGTACAAAGCCTGAGCCATGCAAATAGCCTCAAAATAGCCTTTTAATGTCTGCAATTTCCAGAGACAAACATTTAAGACATAATTATGGGTTTGGATTTCTTAACGCAAGCCTCAAAAGGAACAGTGCCAGGGAAACAGTGATGAGCAATAAAAACTGCAGGTGCATACGCTTTTCCCCCCTGGATCTGGTGTGTAACCTTGTAGGGCAGACAGAAATACGGTAGGGCAGCGGGCAGGGGAGAGGGCAGATGTTTCTTGGTCATTAGTCCAACTTTCCAGGATATAAAATCTCTTTGTTGTCTTGCAATTCTCACTACACCTGGAAACTATCGCTACTGAGGAGATCTCACTTCTGAAACTTTCTTTCTTTGAAGTAGTAAACAAGTCATAATGATTATTTATAGCCCGAGAGTGCATGTCCATTCCACATGTGTGTGCACACACATACACCCCCCCCACACACTCAAGTCACAAGGTTTTATAAATAATGAAGGTCTGCTTATAGATTTTTCTTAGGTTTTGTTGGTTATACATTAAACTTTTCTTCCAAGTAAGTCTAAACTATTCCTTGCAGAAATGACAGGAAACAAATCCCTTTCGTCCCAGCATATTACCCCAGCCTCATACGCTCTGCCGAGAACACCCTGCACGGCTCCAGCACAGCTGTTAGGAAAACCTGTAGGTTTCTCGACTTTAGTGACTGATGTTTCCATAGGTTGATGTGAGTTTCTCTTTTATTTCTCGAAATCTCATCAATTGATCCATTTTGTTCAAGGTCTTCTTTTAGGCACTGCTCCCCACAAAATAATGAAGACCACTGCTCTGACGTTCTCTTGCGATGTTCTGTGGTTCTCCGTTCTAACCTCTGTTAATTCATTTCTGTGGTTCTCCATTCTAACTTCTGTTAATTCATTCTTTCCTCCCTGACCTTGCATAAATCCAATGATGTCATTCAAACCCAAGACAAAAGTAACTACTAAGACTTAAGGTGATCATTCGTTCCAAGTAACCGAGTACCTACTATGTGTTAGGCCCGGTCTGCATGTTGAGAACACAATAAACAAACCAGACGAGGCTCCTGTCATGGAACTTATTTTTGTTTCTTATCCTGGAAGTTTCTGACTTTTAACAATGGACAAAGTCCCGGTTTGGCCTGAAGACAAAAAAAAAAAAAAAAAAAAGTCATGTTCTATATTTGGAATCAAGCCACTTTTCCCTGGATTGGATTGGAAAGTTCCCCCAGCATCCTGAGATCACACAACATATTCCACCTACTCTTCAGTGGGGTCTGTCTGGAACCATCAGACTAGATTAACTGTCATTTTTCTTGGCCCCTTGCCAGCCCCCGGCCAAACAATGCCTTTCTGTGGTGCGCATTCAGTACCAGGCAAGAGTGGCAGAGGGGTGCAAAGTCCTGGGCTTACTGGCCAGCACAGGGGTCCAAGACCACCATTCAGCTATTGCTCAGGAAAACACTGCCCCCCCGTGGTCCCTCATATAACAGGGAAAAGCTGGCAGCGAGGCCAACAACGAACAGGACCCCTACATCAGCACCCAGTTTCCCCCATAAACTGTACCCCTTGCTTCTCAGTATCTTCAGTTGTAGTTTCAACAGATTCTTGGTTTCTTTCCCTCTAGGATACATTTTTGTTCCTAAGAAGAGCAGTGACATTCTGACAGCAATTAAAAGGCAGAAACGTTTTTTTCTCACATAAACATTTTTCAAGTCTCCAGATCCCCAAGACAAACTCGATGTGTAAGTGCAAGTATCACTACTAGTTTTCTTTTCATAGCGTCTTTAAACTTAAAAAAAAAAAAGTGTGTGTGTGTGTGTGTGTGTGTGTGTGTATATGCATGCTTTGCTTTTTATAATTTGAACCAGGATCCTGCGATTATGTTGCTGTGGAGTTGTTTTGGGTATCTTGTCTCCACAACACCACTTTAGCCTCCCTAAAGGCTGGGCCCTTATCTTCAGCGCCTGCCTCAGCCACTTCCACTCCATCACCACCAGCTCTTAAACCAGTGTAGGGTAAAGAATTTCTAGTGGGGGTAAAAAGATAATACAGTTAAGGAATAATTAGAAATTGTGATTAATGCTGTGCAGGAAAAGAACCTCATGCTATGAGGGAGAATTCCTGAGAGTGAGAAGTGAGACAGAATCCACTGAGTTTAAACTTTTTTACTTTGCAGCAGTTGAGTTTAAAAGCTTAATTGATCTAATATTGGAAAAGCTCCCTAGGGCCCAGAGAAAATGGAAACTTAATAATAATGTTAGCTTCCATGTATTGTAAACTTCAACTGGCAAGAACAAGTGCTAAATGTTATAGCTCTATCAATCTGTAATCTTTAAAATCCCTGGAGAGAAATACAACTGTCCTATTCCGCAGCTCTGGAAACAAGCCGTCCAGTGCTGCTGGGCTGTGGGCGACCAGGCCACATGTTGGGTACTTGGTGCTTTGACCTCGGGAGATCACGGGTCTTCACCTTTCAGTTCTGCAGGCAGTGAGGAACACTTAGCTCTAACTACCTTATGCCAGGCAGTCCATTTAAATAGACGTGGGATTAAAGACAAAGAGGGCGGGTCTTGTGTTCCAGGAAGGAGCTCCCCAAGAGCGAGATGGCCAGGTAAACAATGGTTCCAGAACAGTCTGGGTCCCGTGAGCAGTCTGATCGGGGGCCACCAGAAGCCTCCATGGTTCAGCCACAGGCTGGAGAGGTTTCGCAGGCCCAGGGCCGTTGGAGGTGAGGTGGAAACTATCCCCCGAAAAAGCCCCCGGTTGTGGGCTGTCCCCACTGTCACTCGAATGCTCTCGTCTGTCGTCTCTAGCAGCAGACGAGGAAGGGAAGAAGTGGGTCTCAATGGTCGACAGGAAGGGAAGGCTGAGAGGTCCGAGTGCAAATCCTTCGTGAAAAGCAGGCAAACAAAAGTAGCACGCACCCGTAGCGGGTGCGCTCACCGGCCGGCCCGGTTCCTGTCTCCTCTGCAGGCTCACGCAAGTCAGCCAGCTCTGGGGCACCAGGGTCAGAGTGCGCGTTCCCTCCGCACCCCCAAGTCCGGACCCCGGCCTGGTCGGGGCTGGGGTCTGAGCTTCCGCCCGGCCGCCCGCCCCTCCCCAGCGCGCACCATCCGGCCCCTCCTTCCGCGGGGGGCTTCGCCGTCCCGTCCGGTCCCTGTGGGCTGTAGCCCACGTCCTAGGAGGGCGGAGGAAGAGGAGAGGGAGGGGACGGCCGGCCGGGGGAGGAGGAAGCCGGAGAGGGAGCTGCTCCCGTCCGCTCGCTCCGTGCCTGCCAGAGCCTGCCGGAGCGCGCTCGGCTCAGCGGCGTCCGGGTCCCAGCGTCCCAGCCGCGGCCCGCGGCCCGCCGCCCGCCGCCCGCTCCTCCTCCTCCTCCTCCTCCTCCTCCGCTCCCTCCGCCCGGGCCAGCCCCCGTCCCTTCCTTCAGCAGCTGCTCGGCTTGGGCAACAGCAGCCCCCAGCCCCAGCTCACTGCATCCCCAACTGCGGGACGCGCGCCTCGCCCCGTCTTTTCTTCTCCCTTCCTCCCTTCCTTCCTTCCTTTCCTCCTTCCCTCCCTCCCTCCCTCCCTCGCGCCGCCCGCCCGCCCTCTCCAGGTCTCCCTCCCGGTCCGCCGTCCCGTCCCGGCTCTCGCGCGCACTTCCTGAGTCGCGGCCGCCGCCTCGCCGCTCCCGCCGCCCGCCGCCCGCCCGGGAAGGCAGCAGTGGGCGAGCGCGCCCTGCCCAGCCCGCGCCCAGCCCTCCGGGCGAGAAGGACGGGAAGATGAACAGCGGCGGCAAAGCCGAGAAGGAGAACAGCCCCGGCGAGGCCAACCTGCAGGAGGAAGAGGTAGGAGCGCCGGCGGGCTTGGGCGGGCTTGGGCGCGGGTGCGGGGCGCTCGCAGCGCCGGGGCGGCCGGCGGAGCCGCGGAGCGTGCGTTCGTGTCCGTGTCCGCGCGTCTGCGCGCCCGGGTTGCGTAACTTGCAGGACTTCTGGAGACTTTCGTAAGTATAATGCTCAGCTTTGTTTGCCCGCGACTTTAAAAAGCGGAATCGAGAGGTGACTCCTGGGTGACCTCGGCTGATAGGACCCGGAGGGTCAGGATTTAGTTCCGAGCCGGGAGCTGGAAGGACGGGGAGGTGAGGGCGCTGCAGGGGGAAACGGGCGGAAAAGTTCTGCGGAGACCGCGGTCCCTGCCTCCTCCCTTTCAAGGTTAAAAGTTGTCGGTGAAATATCTCTACCCGAGACATTTCGGATTAATAGATAACTCATAAGTCACATTCTTCTTCGATGAGTCAAAGACCCCCGAACCTGGCCGGTTGGTTTTTGTAAATTGAGGGAGGATGCAGAATGGGGGAAGCGGGACGAAAAGGGTTAAAAACGTAACAACCAAATGCTCGATGAGGATGTTTTAGTTAACTTTTGACTTCCGAGCATTCATTTTATGTGTTGTGTCCAAAATAATGATTTAAAAAAACCCAGTTGCAGCTGTGGACCTTTCCCCCTGGTCGAAAAGAAATTAGTGAATGTGTGGAGGTGGGTGCGAGGTGGCGGAGGGGGCGCCCAGGAACCGACGATCCGGAATTTTGTAGCTGGGATATTTGTAGCATATCAGGTGGCTGGCTGTTCTTGCACGTCCACCGTCTGGAGTCCGGGAAGCAGTGTCTTTTCTGCCCTTTTGAGATCCCATGTAGTGGAGGTATAAACATTTTACGAGAAATTTTTAAAGTGTGTGCGGATGGAGAAAGCGTACATCTCAACATAACATATCTGCAGTCCTTTCAGTCACTGTGTCCTGTGGAAGAGGGTGAACGCACAAAGTAAACTGATTCTAAAGCGGCTTAGGGTGATGGGATCGTTGTAGAGACGTTGCTGTGCACGTCTGAGGGTGAATGTCCATGTTTTGGGAGAGATTTAGGAATACGTGTATGAGCGTAACAAGTGTGAAGTGGGAACTATTTAAATTGGGGAAATACAGGAGGGACCTAAAGGCACACAAAAAAACTGCAAAATACAAAATTTTACTCTTTAACACAGTGGATGATAGCACACCTAGGTGAATTGGAATAAGCCGGTAATTACTTTCCTCTTACCTGAGGAGATGGCCGATTAAATAGTCTTGAAAAATGTTATTTGTAGGCTTGTTATTTGAAAACTTCGAGTGTTGGAATACCACTGACATTCTTTTTTTTTTTTTTTTAAAGCGATGGAAACTTGAATTGCAAGTTCCACTTTTTTCTTGGAAACTTACTGGTGTTCTGCAGTTTATATTCCTCATCTCTTACCATTTTTAAAATGAGTTTGATTTCCTCAAAATTACTCTTTAATTCACTTAACGCATCGAGATAGTCATTGCTTCAGAAACCTCTTAATTAGATTGGCAATCTTGTAAAAGAGCGCCCTGTGTGAAATCATCTTTTGTGTCACCTGATGGAGTAAATTTGCAGGTGGTCACAACCATCACCGAAGTTACTGTTTGTGTCTCTCTCTTTATAGGTGGAAGAACGGGTAGGTTTGCGCATCCCCCAAACCGTGGCCATTTAACTTAAAGTTCCGTAGAGGAAAGTCAGCTCTTCTCACCTGAACTGTTTTCAGGGCTGAGATGTCCTCCGTTAGCGTGAGCTCGTGTTTAATGCGCGCAGGGAGTCAGGGCCGGGAGGGGCCCTCTCAAGGGCGGCCACTGCCTCTCCCTTGTCCTGCTCTTGGAAAAGTTTCTGTAGATGCGGGAATGGCTAGGAGGTGACTTGGCTTTGTTTATTTACCAAAACACTCATATTTAAAAAATAAAACAGAGAAAGGCCAGCACTCAAAAACTATACACAGGGTGCAGGATACAAAGTGGATGGAGTGAGTTTTACCATGTTAGAAGTTCAGGGAAAGAAAATTGGCTTGGATGATCCAAGTAATTTTGTACATGTGCGTATACACACACACACACACACCCCATTTATATGGTGTTTTGAAAAACTTACATCATATGAGAAACAGAAGATGTAAATGAGTTCTAGAATGTATGATAGATACTGTGAAACAGAAAACATTCAAAGGGAAGAGGGGTATGGGTAAGTAACGAGGGGAAAAAGGAAAAATGGATGGTACAGAAAGGAAGCAAAGTTATGAATATGGGGGGCCGGGGATGTAGGGTGGGCAGGGCAATGGGAAAAAAAAGAAGTCATGTCATGTACTGGTACAAATTCTCAATGTTGAGCGTGATCAGGATGTACGTATAAAATGTACCAATGAAATCAATTTTTTAAAAAAGAAACATCTTTTTTTTCTAGCTCTGAAAGGCACAAATGAAGTAAATATGGTATTTGGTGTTTCCTTAATGCGCTGAGGATTATATAAAACTGCAACACTGGACCCTTTCCCTGCCCACCCATGGGTCATCACTTTGTTGTTAAACACATTTAAAGGAGTTGGAACACACACAACGTGTATCTGTGTAACGGCAAGAGAGGGAAAATATGTTCGGTTGTATTTCTGATGGCTATAGAATTGATGTGGAAAAATGAACCCATTTATAACTAGGTGAAAATGTTTATTTCATAGATCACCAGGAGGGTGAGTTAGGCTTTCTACCATGTTGGAGAATCCGGGATTTTTTTGGGGAGGGGCAAGTTTCTCTTATTTGGTGTACTTTAACTCCATTTCAGAATTACTAATGGTTTATGCTGCAGTAATGATGCTGAAATGCTTATTTGTCTCCAGTGGTATAGAATGAATAGTCCAGGATTCAGGAGCATTTTTGGAGGTTTTTAGATTGGAGTTTTTGAGAATTTGTGCCAAACACATACTTCTACTTTGATACCACTGAAAACTGAGGAGAATTAAAATTTGGCTAGGGAACTGTGTGAAAGAAATAATACACCTGGCTTGTGGTTTGTAGTGTGTCAGACATATGTGTTTGTACAAAAGTTGATTCTGTAAAGACAAGGTAGTTAGTCAAAATCATGTATATATACAGGGTGTCTCATCATTTCTCACATCACTTTACTATCAAAATAATTCCTAGAGTTTGTGTTTAATTGTATGACCAGACTTCACTAAAACTAACAGATATACAAGTCAAGACCCATTTTTTGTCTCATTAGTTATTCCTTTTTAGTATGTTCACTTGTTTCAGGACCTTTTATTGTCTTGTATAGAGAAATTACTTGTTCATCACTTAATTTTCAAAATAGAAATCAGGTAAATCTGTAGTTTTTTTTTTAAGTTTTCTTTTACTCATGTCATTGGGTACTTTTGAGGCAGATTACAAACCACTTCTACCAGGCGCTCTGTTACGTTGAAGTCATTTTATTTAAAGTGTTAAGTCAGTTCAGTCAAAGCAGTTTAAGGAGAAATTAAATTGGAAAAGTGAAAATCTTGGCACAGTTGGAGTATTGATGGAAAACATGTTGGGCAGATGTTGGGCAGAAATCATAGTTAACTCAGATCTTTAGAGGTCCATACAGATCTTTACTTCACATTCTTTCTTTTTTTAAATACTTAGTAATTTTGCCAAAAAATTGGGGTTGCAAACGAAAAATTTTTGTTTATAACTGCCAGAGAAAGGGTGATATCCGTGATGTGAGGCCTCAAATTTTCATTGAGGATTTAACTACATGATTCTTGTAGAAAGGTACAGACTCTTTTATACAGTATAACCAAATTTGGAGTCTCTGAGTCTAGAATTTGGAGATTCTGAAGCAAATGTAATACTGTAAACTTGTATTTCAATCATAGAATGGGATTTGGTGACAGTGACTTGGATGGGAAATGCAGTGACCTCAGAGTGGAATGGTGTGTCAAGACCCCTAGAGTGTGGCTTGCACTTGGGCTGTGTTTACCGAGGCAGTTGTATAATTTCCTGAAAAACCCTTATGCACTTACACAATGGTCTTTGTTTCCAGTGCCATTTATTTATTTGTTTGATTTCATTTGGATGAGGTAGAGGTTTTTTGAAATGCTTTTCTATTTTTATGTTACTCATTAATTTTTGCTTTGAGGATAAAAGTGTTCAGAGTCGGTGATGAGGCAATATATTGGGCTGGTGCTACATGGCAGTGGTGATCCAGATTAATGTAGCATTTCTGAAAGATGGAATGTGCGTCAAAATGTATTGTTCCAGCATTTTGGTTTAATACTTTAATTAAGAATTTTAAGTAAAGGCCGGGCGTGGTGGCTCACGCCTGTAATCCCAGCACTCGGGAGGCAGAGGCAGGAGGATTGCTGAGTTCGAGGCTTGCCTGGGCTACATGCTGAGTCCAGAGCCATCCTGAACTACAAAGTGAGACCCTATCTCAAAAAAAAAAAAAAAACCCAAACCAAAACAAAAAAGAATTCAAGTAAATAGGGTAAAATAAGGATTTATTTATAGAAATAACTATTAAGTTACTTGTAATAGTGAAAATTCACAAAGATTGTCTGACAGGGAAATTGTAAGCAAATTATTATGTAATTCCACACTTGATCTTAGCCAAAAGGCCGAGAAGTGATATATTATGTAATTCCAATAAGAAGATACATGGGCCATTAAAGGCTATGCTCTTAAGGGGGAAAGTATGTTTTATATATGTACAACATCACAGATGTAAATATAGAAAAGGTACACATTCATGCACATATGTATATGTACACGTATATCAGAAACTTACGCTCACAGTTGGGTGGACCAGAAATCTGAAATCAAGGTATTTGCAGGGCAGTGCTTCCTATAAATTGGTAAGAAAGAATCACTTCTTCTGTCTTATGTTGTCTTTTCCCTCTCTCTCTCATTGGCGGTACTGCGGGTTGAACCCTGGGCCTTCTTGTGGAGCTACATCCTACATCCTCAATTCTTTAAAAAAACTTTTTTTTGAGACAAAGTCTCACAAAATTGTCCAGGTGGGCTCCAACCTAGAACCCTCCTACCTCAGGCTCCCGGAGTACGGGATTTATAGGAGTGTGTCTCAGCCAGCTGAGAACCCTTCCATTCCTCTTTCAGTCTCTGGTGGCTCTAGATGTTCTGAAAACTGTACGGAGGGAATAATTCTCAGGTTATAACGTAAACAGGAAAGAGCAAATTTTAAGGTTTTATATGATGCCAGGACTTTAAATATATATGTAAAATCAAAAGTAAATAAAATACATGTGATTGGTGAGTTATAGATAATTATTACTTTCTGGTACATTTGTTTGTGTTTTCTAAAATGGCCATGTGAACAAATACTGAAATAACCTTTTTGTTCTGACGGTGTTGTTGATTTCTTTATGCTGTATAGAGGTACCACGGACCATCAGATCAGTTCAGTCACATTTAGTTTCTCTCACAAGCCGGGTGTCAGGAAACAGACATGTTTTGCTGATAGTTTGTCCTCGTGACGTTTGCCTCACTTCCTGCTTTATTCTGGATCACTTGAGTGGTCTTCAGCTGCGCTCTGTGTTGTGATATCCTTCCCCAGCTTGTCCTTTCACTAGGGAGCGGAGTCTTGTGTGTCCTGATCCTTCAGCAGCTACCCCAGTTGCGACGCTCAGGATTGCCTCGCCTGCCTCTACTCCTGGAGCCGATTGCTTTGACCACTTTTCTATTCTCTTGATTTGGCCTGAGCTGCTTTCAAGCCAGGGTTCTTTGTCGCAGCCTATATTTTTGCAGCAGGTTCTTACCTGGGCGTTTCAGCCCATAGAAATGATGTTTTCGTAGAATTCCAGGAGCTATTTATCTCTGTTTAATGCAAGATCATCACCTTTCAGGTACTTCTTTAAAAAAAAAAAAACCATGCCATTTTATAATCCCAAGGCTTAAAGCTCCCCATAGCAATACCTCAGCACCGGGCAACCCCCATGTATGCCCACCTAATTTTTATAAATGTGTATCTCATATATATGGGCATTCTTACTGATAAAGTGGGTGATAATGAATTTGTACAGGTAAGCTGTGAAGGACCAGCCACTTGTTTAATACTGAAAGCCCCTTTCCCATGGGGATGTAGGGAAGTCATAAACTGGAACTCTGGGAAATAATCTCTTTCCATCTGTCATCTGCGGCCTACTTAAGGCTCCAGCAGAGAGCAGCTGTCGCTGGACCTGTCATCCTGTGGTACCATTGGGTCCTCACCGTTAGAATTTGGTTTCTGGTGTGGAACTCCATTTGATCCTCTGGCCTATGGGCTTCCGGAAGCCTTGGTGGGCCCGAGGGGGCGAAGAGCAGCGAAGAGCGAGGGGCTGGGCTCCCTGCGTTCCCAAACAAGCCTGCTCTGTGTGACAGCCACTTCGGAATGTTTGTGTTCAGTTTCATTTGGCACCTTAGTGTCTGCCCGGGGGTAGGGGAAAGGGAATGCAAATGTTCCTCTCGAACAGTGCTTGCTTTGGTCAAAAAAAAAAAACCTAGGAAGGAATGAGGAGAATGAACCTTAATAGCCAGGGCAAAAGTGGCTGCATAGTTCAGTGGGCTGGAAGTCACGAAAGGACCAGGCGTTTAAATTGATGCTGTGATGATACGGTGCTGTCAGTGCCCTGACCCCGTGGAGATGAGCTGCTTTATGGGGATAACTTGGGTCTGACTTCCCGCACTGATAGCCCTGTTTTTAATGTGCTCCAGAAGACCACGTCGGACACTTCATTTACCGTGTGTGGGTGCATGCACGTGTTGGGGGGAAGGGAGTCAAGAGGAGCCGGATGCTGAAATTGACTGAACGGGAATGTTTTTTAATGTATCAGAAGAAGGTTGCCCAGCTTTTCAGTGTCCCTGGTGGCAGAAAGGAGAAGTACTGAAATCATTTAGCCCGCGAAATGCTCAAGTGTTTTCACCCATTTTCTGTGTGACACACTGGCTGAGTTTGGCATCCGTAACCTTTGTCTTCACAGCAAGCGGATTGCCTGTCCTGACCCTCCTTTGATTGGGAAGGGATTCGAGACACGGTGAGGTCGGGTTAACTGACCCAGCCTTCCTCTCCCCGAGTGGATTCTGGGGTGTGGGGATCTAGGAGAGGCAGTTCCTGTCCTTCAAAGTCGCTCTAGGTTTCACAGGGCGGCGCTGAGTACAGAGATGTTAGGAGAGTTTGGTGATGAGGTTGATGTAGTCTGACCTGGGGACGTTGCTAATCCTGTCACAGAGCCACGAGGAAGAAAATAAAGCAGAAACACTGGGGCTGGATGTGAATTAAGACTGATGGTGTCTCAAGGTCGAGATGCTGGGGAAGAGTTGCTCTAGGCCAGGGCTTGGCTCGTGTGGGCACACGGCAGAAGAAGCCCCTCGGGATGGCAGAGCAAGGCAGGAGCCAGGAGAGGAGGAGGCAGTGGCCGGCCTGAACTCAGTGAGCGGCGTGCCTTCTGCCCCAGGAAGGGGCTCCGACCTGCTGGCCAGCAGGGTTGGCCTGTGGCCGAAGGAGGCATCCTGGGATGGGGCGGTGGGGAACGGGTGTGCAGTGGGCCCTGGAAGAGCTGTCAGTGAGGCCACTCCTGCAGAAGTCGGGTCTCCGAGTGCACGGCAGTGGAAACTGAGGCAGACACAACACGGAGGGGTTCATGGCCTCCGTGACGGTTAAAATGCAGGAAAGAAGACAAGGAGAATCCTGGAACCCTCCTGGGGTTCTTTGGAGTCCTCCCTAAGTGGTGGCTCAATTCGTGGAAATAGAAACCAGAGATTGAAGGGGAAGGAAATGTAGCAGGGAGGTGAAGATGTTGGTTTTTGGGGTAGAGAGGAGAACCCTGACCTCAGCGATTCACGAACATGTAGCTGGTAATTGGGAAAGTGGGTCCTGTGAATGAATGTCCAGAAAGTGTAATTTTTAGTTCCTAGGAAACCTAGTGAAGATAGCAAGGGAAGGGACAGAAAATTTAAAATTTGAAGCATCTAAAGGTGATTGGGAAAAAAGAAATCAGAAATTCTCAGGGAAATTTGAAGTAATTTTTAAAAAGTACTCTTTAGAAATGTAAAGCTGTATCACCCGTAGCCTACCTAGTTATGTAGTTATAATCTGTTTGGTCTACATATCTATTCGAAAGCTTTGGGGGGAGAATTTAGAAAAAAAAATCTAAGAATGTATTTGCTTTCATTCAAAGTTTGAGGAGTGTTTTTCTTTAAATCTGTCATTAATTTCCAGGTTTCTTTGTCAGCTTCTCTTTTCCCAGCCTTTTACCTGAAAGGAAAGATCAAACTACCATAAAGCATAGACAGAATTGAACGTTTTTACAAGGCTAAATTTCTCTCAGTTGCTTTGTTCTTGACTTCTTTTGGGGAGAGGGGTTGGATGTACCTTTGACCAGCGCCCCCAAACCATCTGTTCTGTGGGTCGTATTTTCAGTGTATTTAATTTATGCTTTACAAAAGGTTTCCAAAAGGTTTGCTGCCATTTTGCACCCCAGCTAAGTGGTAGCTACAGGAAAAATAGTGCAGGAACTTAAAGAGAAAACAACAACTTGCCTTCTGAATTTCTTGCAGCTTTAACCCTGCTGCAACCATTATAATGCATATTATGTAGAATGGTAAAGAAGAAAAAGAAAAGGCAGTAATAAATACCAATCACACTAGGTAGGTAGACCGAAATTCCAGGCTGTAGTATTGTTACACAAATCTCAGAGGCCACGGGAGTGCTTAGCCAGCTTAGTCCAGTCTGGTCAGCATCTAGGATTTTGCAAAGGTGTGGGAAATTTGAGTCTCAAAATTGAGATCCATCTTGCCCCAACCCATGACCGTAAGTTAGAGGCTAACTTCTACTTTTATTTAATCCTGCTTCACACAAGTTGAATTGTAGTGATGCTTCCCCTGATTTCCCTAAATTATTTTATGTCACCTGGTAGATAATGCTGGTAGGTCGCCAACATTAATCCCAAGAGAAGTCAAACAGATTGCAAAAACCTTCTTGAATCGGCAGGATTCTGGTTTTTGGAAATTCTCTTTGCCCACTTACGGGATGGATGGTTGAGGCCCTGTGGGAGAAGGCGAACACAGAAAGTGCTATCTTATTACAGAAGTAGCAGAATTTCCTTTGTGCTCAGAGGGGAAGTGCTACAGAAGTGTAATTGCTTTACCCAGCATGTGTGATTTACAGGACTTAGAATGTGTGAGTTTCCCGAGGCATCTTTTCAAATACAGTATTCCTCCAACCAGGCAGGATGTGTTCTGGGAGGGGGACAGAAGACATGTACTTCCGCTTGGGGCTGCCCCAGGGTCCTGGGTGACCAGGGACCTAAACCTCTGTTGTTCTTCTCAGGACCTTGTTTATCAGTAGAAGGAAGGAAGAAATCAGCAGTGTGAGAATCTTAGGACTACTGAGCCAAAGGACTTACTATTCTGAATTTGTTTTTTCTCCTCTCCGCTTTTCTAAGCCCAGTTTCTTCTCAGGATCTCTAGATATTTTACAAGCAGTGAGCAAAAGAATTGCTAGAACCAAAGCTGGGACTGTTAAAAAAATTTCCTTTTTAAAAGTCTTAATATGTGCAAGAAAATTGGAAGGAGAACTGACGAGTCAGGTGCATATTAAGATGATCAGAATTCAAGAGCCGGAATGACTTTAGCGTGTTAATTATCTCAACCTTTATGAAGCCAGAGCACCTCTGTCCCTTTCTGTTTTTTGCTGTGGTGGGAGCTGAACCCAAGGCCTTGTATATGCGGGACCATGCCCTGTGAGTATTCTGCTTTTCACGTCACTCTTCAACCAGCCTGACGAAGCATTCCCATCCCATGTTTAGGGTTAAGAAAACTGAGGTCTGAGAGATTAAGTTAAGTGATCTGTCTGAAGTTTCACAGCTGGTGGATAGCAGCTTAAAATTTTCCAGTGGCACCCGAGGTTCATGTGACCTGGGCTCTGCCGGCTCTCTGACCTCATCTGCCAGGAATCACAGCCTCATTCATTATGCTCCAGCTGCTGGGCCCTTATTTAGTTATCTGTCACTTGCCTAACCTGTTCCTGCCCCAGGGCTCTTGTGCCTGCCCTGCTGTGTACCTGGAAAGTCCTAACCCCAGATGTGTAGCAGGGCGGCTTCTGCCTTGTCCTCCATCCTGATCTCGGTTCAGGTGTTACCCCACAGCGACCTCTGACCTTCTAGTTAAAGTAGCCTCACATGTCTAACCCGTCCCTTTATCTTCCAGGTAGACCAGTTTACCTCTTGACACTGTCTCCAGCGCTCATTATACTTCCTTATCTTGTACCACAGGAATGCAACTCCGGCAGCAGGGCTTTTCTGTCTTATTTAATTCTTTAAAAACTCTATTGCCTAGAACAGTGTCCACAGACTCCCCTGTAAATTTGTTTTTTGTGAAATGAATACAGACCAACCTGTCAAAGTCTGAACCTTGGATAATACACCACATTGTTATAAAACATTTCAGCAGTTTTCAGATTAAATTTTAACGATTTCTGCCCTTAAGGAGATCAGTCCTGGATCCTGTTTCCTGCTTTACAACATCAGAAACCACAATTAGCATCTTTGGAGTCAAATGTTGTTTGGGTGGTAGGTGACAGGATCCCCTTGTTTAGGGGTGGGTAGCAATGTTTTATACATAAGGGAATGCTTCCCTTTTGCCTAGTTACAATGAAAACCTAGTATGTGTTTCCACAGAACCAGCAAAGTGCAGGCCTGGTGTAGAGGGAATGAGTTTAAGTAAAAGTAGGGCAAGGTGAATTCGGCTTCTGCTTTGCAGATGTGACTTTCGGTTTGCTGGGGTTAAAGTTACTAACCAGGTGGAATTGATTTGCAGATAGACTTACAACTTCTGGTCCTTTGGTTCAGTCTAGCCTCAAGCTAAATATGTTTTTATTCCTTTTTGCCTGTGAAGTAAAAGATACGGCGCAGGACAGTGCTGACTTCAGGTGGAGAGATCCAGACTTCAAGCACCTATTAGTAGCCATGAAGCAGCCTTAGACCTGTGCTCCGAAAACCCTTCTGAAGCCACCTCCTGTTCTACCTCTCCTTACGGACTTGAAATGTAAAATGTGAATCCGTACTAAGGGACGGGACTGATGATGATTGAGCAGAGTGGTACAGTGATGAAAATGCTGGCCTCCGTGTTACCCTCATTTGTGCCATGGAGTTCCGTACTTGACCTTAGCATCTGAACTCTCTTGTCATTCCTTGTCAACCAACCACCTTAGAACCGGTGGTTTATAAAATACTAATGGAAGCTCCCTCTTCACCAGCTAGTCAGTAGTACTCTCATTATCTCTGTGTTTTCTCTGGGGCCCAGGACAAGTCAGTCATTTAATCGGCTCCTTTCTGACAAATAGTGAAGCCCGTTTTTTCATAGGTAGGGACTGGACGGACTGTGCATGCTGTGCATTAAAAGAATCATGACCGTCCAGCTGCTGGGATGTAGTCAGTCGTGTACAGCACTTGTCTATAATGGGAAAGGTCCAGCACCACCAAGGGCGGAGGCATAAAGGAAAGCACGTTAGCCAGGCCTGGTGGCACATGCCTGTAACTCCAGCTACTCCAGAGGTTGAGGCAGGAAGGGGACAAGCTCTGGGGTCAGCCTGGGCCATAGGGACTGTCTCAGAATCAGAAGGGCGGGGAGAACATGCCTGAGTCAGAAGAGTGCTTTCCTAGCCTGTGCTTCAGTCCAGTGGCTGCAGAGAAGAGTCATAATTCCCATCTTTCGGCTTTGCACTTCTGAGCGGTGGTACCAAATGCCATGATACTGTACCTCTTGGGTGGGCTGTTTTGGGGGGAGTAGTTTTAAGCCTTAAAGTGCAAATCCTTTAGCTCTTGCTTCTGTTTCATTGGTTACTGTTAACAAAATAAAGAAAAGGAGGGAAGCACTGGTTTTGGAGACTTCCTGTATGAAAGAAAGATTTCTTAAGGCTGATTTTCATACCTGAAATTGTTTTGTTTTATTTTTTATAAGCAAATCAGCGCCTCTGCTAGAGAAGTGGGAGGGAGTCTGCGGGTGTGAGCTAATGACAGGAAATGTCCCTCTAAACAAAAGGACTCTTTAAGGCCCATCCTGAGTCTTTGTGTTTTGGGGAGGGGTTATGCAGAAAGCCAGAGCTGGGAAATGGATCCTGGCTTTAGCTGCTCTAATGGAGGAGGGGAGAAACGAGGGGTCCTGCTCCTGGATCCCTTCCCTCCAAAGTCTCTACGTGTGGTGCAAATGTAAGTGTCTACTTGGGAGATCAAGGTGGGTCTTTAGGGGAATGAGGCCTCCCTCCTCCTCACAAGGGAACGGAAGAATCAGATCGGGCAGATTTAAACCCCGTGTGACATTTATCCTTTGCCAGAGTTTTTAGCTTTTTGCTTGAAAAAGCCCATGATTATCAAAATGCAGAAATATGTACAGAATGTGCAACCCCCCAAAAAGATTTTGTATAATTCAAGTTTGGATGCTGAATTTGGTTAAGACTCACTAAAGAAAATTCTTTTTCACATCTGAGCTGACTACCCACTATAATAGGTAGTCTCCAGACCAGTGGTGGTGAACCTATGGCCTCTGAGCGTGCTGCAGCTGGCTCTTGGTTATCCGTCATTCATTGAACGCTCTAAGTTTCGCCATCATTGCTGTAGACGAACATGAAAAAATGAGAATTCAATTGTGTCATAAACTGGTACAAATTCCCAATAATGAGTGTAATCATGATGTGTATTTGCAGTGTACCAATAAACATTAAAAAAGAAGTGGCCGTTCATTATACCAGTATTTGTACAGCAGAATCTTTATATTGGTAGCAAAGTAGTTTCACCGTATCAGAATTCTGCCTTTACAAAATCTTGCTGACTTGCAACGGTGAACTTCTGCTCTTCCAACACATCATTTTTTTTTCAGGAATATAAATCTTCTCACTAATAATTAGAAACACACATTTTGTTGAAAATGGTTTTGTGCTTTGTTTACTTTTCAGTTGAAAATGACAAACATCTTTTGAAAGGGAAAAAAGGCTTCATCCCACCAATGTTTTTAGGCCTTGTAGGACAAGTATATTTTTAGAATGGCGGGCTGCTATGTTTGGTAGGCAGTGTATGTTAGGTGAAAGGGGTGGAATTTTTACTCTACATCACCAGATAAAGTATTTAACAAAATTGCAGAGATAAGATTAAAACTTCCACTCATCTCATTGTGAGAGGGTTTTGTTTATATATTGAATGTGCTGGAAGACTTCATTTTTTTTTTTTTTTTTTGGAGGTAGGGCCTCGGTTTGTAGTCAGGCTGGCCCTGAGCTCATTATGTAGCCCAGGCAAGCCTTGAACTCATCAGTCCTCCTGCCTCTGCCTCCCGAGTGCTGGAATTACAGGCAGGAGTCACCATGCCCCACACTTTGGTTTGTGGTTACGAAGGATCAAACTCAGGACCTTGCGCTTGCAAGGCAGGTGCTCGAACCACTGAGCTAAATTCCTGGACCAGACTTCATTTTTTTTTTTTGAGACGGGGTCTTGCCTTATAGTTCAGGCTAGCTCTGAGCTTACTATGTAGTCCAGGCAAGCCTGGAACTCAGCAGTCCCCCTGTCTCTGCCTCCCAAGTGTTAGGATTACAGGCGTGAGCCCCCACACACCTGGTGTCGTTTTTTGTTTGTTTTGAGACAGGGTCTCGCTTTTGTAGTTCAGAGTGGCCCTGAATTTACTATGTATCCCAGGGTAGCCTCAAACTCTCAGCATTCCTCCTGTCTCTGCATCCTGAATGCTGGGATTACAGGTGTGAGCCATCATGCCTGGCATAGTGGTGTGTGGTGCTGGGGATCAAACTCAGGGCCTTGTGCTAGCCCGGCAGACAATGAAACCATTGAGCTCAATCTCTGGCGCCTTTGAGCTGTTAACTTGAAAGAGGTTAATGTTTTAAATTACCGACTTAACAAATATGGACCTATATACTGACTTGGATTCATTTGAAGGAATTTAGGGACAATATATGTTCAGTTTTCTTGCTTTAAGTATCAGTTACTTTCCTGTTAATTATCCACGGTAACATCACTGGTATTTCTAAGAAGAAAAGATAAAAATAGCCACGGGACATTCTCTTAAGTGCATACTGTTGTGCGGCATACAGGGCCAGAGGCATGGCCCTCAGCGGTTCCTGCACTGAGAACTGTGTGTGTGGACCAGCATTCCGAGGTGGGCTGGAAGACCAGCCACTGGGGACCCGTCTTGCGGGTTTGTTGTGGTTTAGATGGATTTAGGAGTTTAGTGGGTCTAATTTTATTGGGTGCAGGAGTAACACAGTTAAACAAAAAGCTGAGGGACCCGCGCCTTCTTAGCCGGGGGCAAGGTCGTGATGCCTGAGGCCCAGGTCCCTGGCATCTGTGGGAGGCAGAATGGGAGGCACCTGGTGCCCGTGGGGCCGGAATCTTTAAATACTGAGAGCCTGGGCCTGGTGGCGCCCTTTCACCTTCCTTCATCTGTACCTGCTGCCGGTGTCTGTGACCATCCTGTGGTCGTCAATAAATACTTACGCCTCCTGTAAGTTCTTTCCCTGACTTACAGGAGAACCTGGAACACCTTCTTTGCTTCTCAGCTGAAACAGGAGAGGCTTTTTCTGCAGTTTTTTCGTATTCATAGAGTCACTGGTAAGCCCCGCGAATGGAAGTGAAAATGTCCCGATCCAGAGATGTTTGTCCGTTCTGTCTGGTTCCTAGCTGATCAAAGGAAAGTGTCCAGCTCTTGGCAGGACCCGCATCTGTTGCCGGTTGGTCATAGTGCTCCCAGCCTGCTGACTCTGAACCCTCAGAGCTAAACCAAAAGTCTGGGGGGAGAGCAGAGACTCGAAAGGGCTGTGGGACTTTGGATACCGCGTTTCTGATTTTTGACAGATGCATAGCCAAGATTTCTTTTGTTTTGTTTTGTTTTGGGTGCTGGGCATTGAACCCACGGCCTTGACCGTGTGCATGAGCACGTGCTGTGCCCCTGAATCACGCCAGCCCTAGCCAGGCTGCTTTAACCATTAACTATCCTCACTTTTCTGTTCCAGCCCTCCCAGGAGGGCCTCCTCCGCAGGAAAATTGCTTGCTTCTCTTGTAATATCATGGGTCACCGTTAGACAGAGGGCTTTATTGGTGTGATCTTACCTTGAAGTCACTGAGAGAAGTGTTACATTTCGTGATGCCGTAATAAAGCACACGTGCTGTTCAGAGCAGAAGACCCAGGTGCAGAAATCTAGCAGTTTGACCCGCGGCCTCTGCTCACCCTGTGCTTCTCTGAAATCCCTCTGCAAACCTGCAAGCGTATTATTTTTTCAAATTGAGGTCTCAGGCATATTCCTTGGAAAACCTGCTGTAAACATTCCTCCATCTTCACCCCCAATGAATTAATTATTTATAGAGTTAGGGAATTTCTCATAAAGGGACGGATAAAGGAAAAGCTTGTCCTTCTGGTAAAGCCTTGTGATGGTTTCCCCTTTTGCGCTAGGATATTCATACATGTTGCTGTTCTCTTTGGCAGCATTGTATTGGAAACTTACATAGCAAATGGGTCCCAGCAGAGCTTATGTGGGGCAGAGATGTTTTTCTTCTATTTTTTACTGTTGATTTTTTTCTGTCTGTATCTGATTTTTTATGCAGTACTGGGGGTTTGAACCCAGGGCCTTCACCCCAAGCTCCAGACCTTTTTAAATTAAAAAAAAAATCTTTGAAGAGACAGGGTCCCATTAAATCCCTCACCGAGGCTGTGCTCAAGCCTCTGATCCTCCTGCCTCAGCCTTTCAGAGTCCTGGGGTTACAGAGTGGACCATCACGCCCAACTTCCTTTGCCTGTTTTAAGGCCAGGTGTATATTTTATGCTAGTCATTTCTCCCCAACATTTCTTAAAGGAAGAATAGTAATGTGTTGCTTCTGTTTTAGAGATTAAAAGAACAATTAAATCCATCAAAATTTCATTTTTGTGCCACCTGTCCACCTAATTGGAACACACTGTTCAAATTGGTTTTGGTATTTCCAAATGAAATCCGATTTTTATTTCCAAATTTGCCAACATTTTCCCCTTTCCCCTCACAGGTAAAGCCAAAAACCAAAACAATCCAGAAAAACATTGTAATAGTGTCCTTTCCTGTCTGTCAACCAGTATTACCATCTCACCTCTATCTTTTTCTCTATGTATACAACATACCTCTTTACACATCTTACTTTTAAAATGAGATCAAAATGTTTTAAATTTGATACCTTTTTGCTCCATGTTGTTATCTTGTAGATACATTTTGAGTTCTTCACCCTGTGGCCTAGTATGGCTGCCTGCCTGTCTCCCCCCATCCCTCGCAGGCTGGAGAACTGCTGTCCAGTTTTGTGATATAAACAGTGGTTGTTGTGCATCCTCCTGGCTCCGTCTGTGCACACCCTTAGTGATTTCCTCAGCTTCAAGCTTGGAAGTGGAATTTCTGGGTCAAAGGGCGGACATTCTTTCAAAAGACATTTGATGTTTATTGCCAAGTCCTCTCTAGAAGCACTGTACTAACTTATACTCCCACCAAGAGGCCCATCAGCAGGCCTGTGTTCTTGCGTCCTCTGACCCTAGTTTTAAAATATTTCAAGGTTGTCTTTTCACTGCGGAGTTGTTTGTGTATTGTCTAGATTGATAAGAGCTGTTTCAGCGTGGGCTGTACAACACCTGGATGTTAAATACTGAGTTTTTTAGCCCTACTTCAAGACATCATCTGGTTGTTATACTTTGATACACACAATGTGTGGCAGATAATTTCTGGAGAACATAATGCAAAGTATCGATTGTGTGCTCCTATATGTAGGAGGCACTTGGTATGTTTTGTTAGCTATTTCTGGTGAAGGCAGTGCTTGTGTTCTGTGCGCATGTTAGCTGCAGCACTCATCAGGTGAGCCAGTCACACTGCCAGTTAGACGAAATTATAAAATGTATTCTGGTTTTATAGACAGGAAAGCATGGAAATACGGTGTGTTTCAGCACGGGTGAAAATGTCTTCCATCTCTGCTTTTCTTGTCAGATTGGTGTGCCCTTCAGGTGAAGACAAAGACCATCTTACACACTTTGGTCAGTTTGACACAAATGTTACTGGACAGCCAGCCAGTCACGTACTTAGAAAACTTTATAGTTACAGTTAAATCAACAGTGTCTTTTATTGAGTGGAGATCATGATGTGCCTCGTGTGAAAATAATTCCCTTTCTTCCCTTCTCAGTGGAAGAGGAAGGCTCTGAGGTCTGGTGTAAAAGCTGCCACGAGTATTCTGCAGCCTTTCAGGACGTTCTCATCTTCCAGGGGCTGTTCTCACTGCGGATGCCCGTGGCATACCAAGAGCCAGACCCAGCCTATGGAGAGCAGCTTGGGTCTCCCCGCGTGGGCAGGGCAATCACCATTAACCCCAGCCCGCAGGCCTCCTTAATTGTTCCCAGAACATTCTGTGGCGCCCAAGCCCTCCACAAAGCCTGCACACATGTTGCTTGAGTGTGACTCTAGGAAATGAACAGATGTAATGGAAACCCAGGTCTTGACTCATCCTGTTTGTTATATGTGAGTGGAATTTGCATCTCTTTTGGCATTTACTCTAATGGTATTTCTGAGTAAGTTCCCATTGAACTCATGGAATACTGAATTTTTAATATGCATTCTCACAGCTTTCTCAAAGGAACTGGAATCTTTCTTTGTGTGTGACAGGGTCTTGCTATGTGATTCAGACTGACCTTGAATTTGCATTGATCCTCCTGCCTCGGTCTCCCAACTGCTGGGACTACAGGCATGTGCCACCATGTCTACCTCAGGAACTAGAAGCTTCCTGTCAAATACGTGCATGCTTTTTCTTGGAATCCTTGATTCAGGATGACAGATGAAGAGAACTAGACGAGAGGTCAGACTCCCGTGGGGTACAGTCCTGGGGATTTGTGAAGAGAGACCCAGAGCCCGGGGTTGTCTCAGCTTTTCTGTGGGACATGGTTGTGGCCACTGGGGTGCAGTCTTCCCCAAGTACTTGGAAAGACCTCAGTGAGCCCTGGAAACAATGGGAGAAGAGCCCACAGTGCTACATAAGCAGACAACATGGTGAAATACAGACGGGGGGCTTAGAAATTCAGAGAGAAACACAGGCTGTATGGAAGAGGGTGAGCCTGGAGGAACTGGGGAGATTTAAATAGGGAGAAATGGGCCCTGGAGTGGGAGAGTTTTGCAACCATAAAAGGGTGGAAGTGGGAATGAACATAGCTCTCAGTTAAGGCCGAGAGAAGCTGTATGTGGCTGTTAATTATGAATGAGTGAAAAGCGAATGATGCGTATTTGAGGCTACATTATGGAAGTTTGAATTGCCCCTGCCCTTGATTCGTCAAGCATCTTGTTCCATGGGTGACGGATACATTGTAAAAGTTGAGACAGCTGTAGTAGAACCCAGTGTCCACGTGCTCCCTTCCATTCCTTTTCTTCAAATGCTTTTGGGTCCTAGGCTTGAAAAGGCCGTGCAAATGGTTGAGACTGACATACTAGAAATAAAGCGTTTTCCTCTTTGGCTCCACCCTGGTCCTCAAATCCATTTATTCTGTGACTGTGTGTCACTTTGATGTTTCCTTCTGTGACTGCAGAAGAGCAGGACCCTTCGTCACTGCTCCAGAGACTCTGAGCTCCTGCTGTGTTAGGCCCGGGTGATGGAGTGAGCGGCAAACTGGCGAGGTCCTTGGTGCCAACACGAAGAAGTGTCTGTCAAACAAACAAAAGCATAAGTAAATACAGAAGCACTAACTGTGATACGTGCCAGGGCGGAAACGCAAAGAGGATGTGAGAACCGTCGTTAACGGGAGGCAAGGAGACCTTTCTTCTTTGCCCCCTGCCCATTCATCTGGTTGCTCGTGTGTTAATTCATCTAATCCTCACTGTGCTACGAGGCTCTGGCTGCCCAGTACCATTGTTCCTAATTCACAAGTGAAGGTCCCAGGCTCAGGGAGCTGAATACATTTGCTCAGAGTCCAGTGAAGAAATCGCAGCCTGGGTTTGACCCTCGGCGGTTCAAACGAGTCTCCCAAGGCGGGACTCTCAGTGCAGTTTGGAGTGCTCCTTCTCGGGGGAGTTTATTTCATGGACTCGAGAGGCCTCTTAGGCCAGAGCCTCTCAGGGTCCCACCTTCAGAGAGGAATTCGAGACATGGGACTTGCCTAAGCCCTTAGTGATAAGTCATGCGGCAATTTCTTTTCAGAAGGCGGGAAACCCAATTACACAGCATCACTGGCATCAGAAAGTCCGGGAGGCCTGTGCTTCCCGCTCCCATAGTCTGATCTTCCCCCTTTTCTCTCCCACCCATGTGGACTGTGAGCCTCAGACCCTCCTGACTCCCTCTCCTGCCCTGAGGGACAC
>PVIC010013050.1:0-38705 GCA_004025085.1 Thryonomys swinderianus
AAAACTAGGACCTTATACTTGCAAGTCAGGCACCAGAACCACTGACCTATATCCCTGGCCCATCACTGTGCTTATATTGTCCTAATATAAAGCTCCTTCTTATAGTGGGCTGCTAAATGATTAATAACTAATAAACATACATAAGTTTTACATAAACTTTACTGAATCTGAGGAAGTGTACAACAGACATTACAATAACAATAAGTTAATTACACAGTATTTTTAATATATAGCCAGTTGATTCTTATGGAATGGTCTCTTGGTTTTAGTAGAATTCTTATATCAACAGCTGATCTATGGTTGCTATTCGAACATGCTCTGACAAAATCAGGCTACAAATAAATACTTGATTACAAGTGTCATTCCAACATAAATGTTGCTTTATATCTCCACTTATGTTAATGAATAAGATGAAAGTGAGTCAACGAAGTTCAACATAAATTTGAACTTCATCCATTTATCAGTGTCACAAATGACTTCATGCTGAAACAGATAAAAGTTTTTCAAACTGAGAACTTGAATTATTCACAATATAATGGTTATACTTGTGACACACTTAATTGGCATTATTAGCATATGAGATATCTAAATGTATGATGCATATTTACATTAAAAAACTATTATAGTAAGAGACACATCGCCCTCGATCCCTTTCAAAATACTCCCATCTTTGGACATGCTTATCTTTCATTCTTGCCACTTCCTAAAGCAATTCTGAAAGTTCTGTTTCGGGAGTATCTTTAGTTTCCCTGGCATGGCTGCCTCGATGTCCTGAATTTATTCAGAATACTTGTTTTCCATGGTCATTTTCACTTTGAGGATGATCTAGAAATCACTGTGCCAGAAGTGGTGATAAGGCGCATGAGGATATATTGTAATGTTTGTCTAGCCTGCCTTTCTGCTGGCTGGCACTTGGCGTTGTACACATAGTATTTTTGATCATATCTTGTAAAGACACTCATGAAAGAGAACATCCTTTATTCTTTTCAAAAGTGGCAAAACAGTGTGATAAATGCATTCAAATGACTGAGAATATTTGGAGAAGGATTAATGGCAATGTGTCTTTTATTATGTAAGGGTTATACATTCATCATTTATTTTGACCACCTTGTGTATTCTCAGTGAATGTTTAGGTCTAGACAGTGAGCCAAACAAGAGATCAAGCCCTCCTTTTCCGGTTTCTGTGAGGTAAATGCTCCCACCTCAGCCAATCGTATGATACTGGTGTCTAGTCATTAAACACCGAATTGGAAAAAGACATACGATTGCAGTCTATTTTATAGTATTTCCACCACATACACAGTAAACACAGGTAATTTCAAGAGCATTAGTAATTATAATAAAAGTAGTAACTACAATTAGCAAGTAATGAGCTTCTAATATTTATTATATTTATTAATTATACAATTGATGATATTTATATAATATTTAATAATGGCTATGCTCAGCAACAACCAGTTACTGCACATTTGATGGTTAACTCTCAGGAGCCACATCGGCACATTCCTGGCCTTCCTGTTTATTTTCCCACAAGGAATCATCACTCAAGTGCACTGAACAGGACAATACCTTGTGAGATGGGGGTTCAGAGGAACAAAGGAAGAAGTCATTGTGCCTACTTAGAAGCAGGGATGATGCCCCTTGTGGGAAGATTCAGGAACAGAATAAATTTATGGAATCAGGGTATCAGAGGGCAGAGGTGAACCTGAGGTTCTATGTACCCCATCCCCATCAGGAGTCTGTAGAAATCTTAGCAAAGCTTGTGGGTGTCATCTGGTGATAGTGTGGGTGTTTCAGGCAATGTAAGAAGTCTAGGATTAGCTAAAATCTGGGAAATATATACACATATACACAAATTTTACATATATACGTGTGTCTCTATGTGTATATATGTTAGAGTGGAGGCCAAAATGACGTCAAATTCTAGGATAAATGAAATTTTAAATAATTCCTTTGTAGGAAGCCACTTCAGTTAGACTCTCCAATCTTTTGGGCTTAGGTACCATTCTTCTCTGGTAATTAGTATACTTGTTACTTTGTTTTGCATTTAGTCTGAATATTTAATCAGATGACTCCTATGCCTTGTTATTAAAAGAATCTGAGATTTACCAGTTCTGAATCCTTGTGAATAGAGGCTCCGATTCAGCGCAGTGACTCTTTAGGTCAGGCTCCTGCTGCTTCTGACCTCATCCAAGTGTGGCGGGAGACTGGTCACTCGTCCTCCTGGGACAGCTGTCTGTCAAGCTCTTGACAGTGGGGGCGGGAGAACCTTGCAGGCTCCCTGACTACAGAGCTTCTCCCACTTTCACATCCACTCAGCCACGTCTGCAGGGCTGGATCCCACTTGACAGGCAGGAAGAATCTAATTTCCTTCTCTCAGTGAGATCTTCTGATTGGAATAAACTCTTAAAGTTTCTCTCTAACAAGAAAAACTTTGGCTCCTACCTAATTTGCCTGGACCAGAGGGGCTTGGCTAGTTAAATTCCATTCCACATTGGGGGAAAAAAAATCTTGATGTGAACTGTTAAAATCAGTTTTAAAAAATATTTTTAGCCCACCTCATGGGATATACCAAGATTTCACTGAATGCAGAGCAAGTACAGGAGTCCCAAGTATCTAATTTAACACCTGAAAATTCCCAAGGATGATTATACCATGGAAAGAAGACATATTGAGGATTGTAAGGAAAGGTTTAATAAAAAAATGTAAATGAAAAGGCCATAAAATTCAAATGAAGCTCATTCCTGGGGTTATAATGAGTTCTACGCTCTGACCTTTTTAATAGCTTTTTTTTAAAAAAAATAATTTTATTGTAGCTTCTATTTTTTCTGTTGGTATAATTAGAGCTTAATTAATTCCCCCCTAAAGGGGAAAAAGAGGACAAAATGATATTTGATCTGAGATATGTACAGCGGGCACAGTAATTAGGATCAGTCAGTTACTTTCCTTACCTTTTTTCTAGTTGTGACTCTGGAAGGCAGGCGATTATGGATGGGGACTCTCTGTTTTCCCTGGACTAGACAGTCAGCAGTACCAAGATTCACACTGAGGCCAAGCGATTTTATTTAGACAGAGATCACACAATTTTTAAAAGTGAAATGAAAGAAAAGAAACCAGTGTTGTAAAATCCAGTTGCATCAATTATCTGGCGGTTGTAAGGGTTAGATAAATTTTGAATATAAGAACAGCTCAGTGTTTGAGAAATCTAGCTTATGGAAGATACCACGAGAAATATAATGATGTCATTGTGAGATCAAATCCCAGCTCAGATCCTATGTGGTTTTGCAGACCTCTGTGGGCCGGAGTTTCTTTATTTGTAAGATGAGGATGGCTGTGGTATTTTTACACATTCCTGGTTGTGAAGAGTAAATGAAGTCATGTAGCAAAAAACGCAAGGTTGTGAAAATTACTGAAACAATAGTATGGTTTTATTTATTATTTGCTCTGGCTTCACAATATGGCTTAGTGGAATTACTTCCAAGAAGTTCTCAGTGTTAGAATTAATTACCTTCTGCATGCATGGCAGTGACTTATTGTACCAATGCCGTTAATGTGACCTCTGGTGGCCACACAGGCCCAGTGGTAACGCAGGTGTGCCAGCTCATTAGAAGAGAAATATTGTTCTCAAGAAAGTCATTCACTTGACAGGCTGGGGCCCAGGAAACCTCATGTTAGAATCCAGGCACCGTTGGAACCCTCTATGTGGCAGGAAGTGAGCCGGCAGCAAGGTGGGAGGCCCAAGGAGATCGACTAAGATATTTGATATCTGAAATGAGCAAATAAGCAGCGCCTGATGACT
Organism: Thryonomys swinderianus; assembly: GCA_004025085.1. Classification (NCBI taxonomy): domain Eukaryota; kingdom Metazoa; phylum Chordata; class Mammalia; order Rodentia; family Thryonomyidae; genus Thryonomys; species Thryonomys swinderianus. The sequence continues at coordinate 3,800 of PVIC010013050.1, forward strand.
CTAGCATTATGGCTGTGTCTGCAGGTTCGTGGCGAGAAGCCTGCCCTATGGAGCAGCTTTTCTTCCTCCTGTCCCACTGTGTGCTCTGCATTGGAGCCTGGAATCAGGGCTGATGTGTTTCTTGCTTCTTGGCCTTGTGCATGCCTGTTCCTCTGCTTGCAGTTTTTATCTTCCTTGGTGCATTGAACTAACTCTCTTCTTCCTATATTTTTGCTCTGAGCCCAATCTCCTCCTCCAATATATAGTATTAAACCATCCCGGCCACTTTCTACAAGGTCTCATATCCCTCTGTGAGAAGCAAGGAGCAAATGAGAAAGACTCTACAGTTGCCCACAGATTGCAGCATGGAGAGATGGCCCAGGTTGTAGCACAAGTAAGAAGAAGCTAATCAGGGCCCCTGGACTTCTGGAGATGAAATCCCTTTCTTTCTAAAATAGAGACGTTTATTCATTAAGGTCCTTAAGTCTCACCAGGGTAGGGGTTGGTATGATGTTGTTGGGTTGGTGGCGATGGTGATATTAGCCAGTCAGTTGATTGCTTCTTCCCATCTCCACATCCTCCATTTTCAGAACAGCTTAGTTCAGTGAGCTAACAAATGAGAAGACAGGAAGAGAGAATAGGCAGGAAAGGGAGAATCCACAATGAGGAGTTTAAGGAGCAGAGATGATTCTCTACGTTTTTGCTCTTCTCCTGGCCTGCATCTGCTTTCCTGGAAACACTGTCTGCTGGATCCCCTTCCAGTTCTCCATTGGGGCTTTCCTAGACTGCCCTTTCCTATTCAGCTAAAGGGTAAAAGAAAAACAAGGGGCCATTGTGCAGTTCTTTAAGAAGCTGGGCTGGATTTCAGTCATCATTCTCTTTTAAAAAATACTACTCTAGATTGCTCCATGGAGAGGTGGCCCACGTTGTATCACATGCGAAAAGAAACCAGGTAGAACCCACGGACTCCTGGAGATGAAGAGATTCCCCAACACTTAAAGCTCTGAGAGTTCACAGAGACCAAAATACTGGGAGTCCCCAGGACGTGGTATCGAAAAGGAGACAACTTCTGAGAAAGAGCATACTGACTGTGCGCAGAAGGTTCCCACTTGAATGGGCCTCATCTGTACACGTTTACAAAAAAACTACTCAAGGCCATGAGAAAACCACCTGAAAGTCTTAAAAGCAATGATGACCAGCGTGTACAAAATGCTGAGGCTAGAGCTCACTCCAGTCATCTGGCTTGGAAGAACTTGAAATCCATAGAGCATTAGAGTGCATTAGTGGTGGACAGCGTGACCCATGGACAAAATACTACCCCGATCCTGCTGAACTAATCTTAAAGGCAAGAGGCAAGATGTTCTTCTTGTTTCCAGCTAACACTAACTGTGTTGTAGAATGAACTTAAGAATATTTTTAGAATAAAAATACATCCTACACCAAGAAAGTTGAAATTCACAATATCTGGCATAAAAAATACCAGGCATATAAAGAAGCAGGAAAATACACCTATGATGAAGAGAGAATGAAATCAATTGAAATTCACCCAGAAACAGCAGATGTTAGAATTCGCAGACAAGGAAATTAAAATAAATATTACAACTGTGTTCCATATGTTCAAAGAGTTAAGAGGAGACATAGAAGATGTTTTAAAATCTAAATTGTATTTCAAAGATGAAAACTACGAGGCACCAGGCAGAATTAATGGCAAATTAGACCTTGCAGAAGAAAAGATGAGTAAACTTGAAGATGAAACAACAGAAAGGGTAGAAAGTACAACATTCCAGGGTGAAATTACAAAGCATCAGTGAAAATTGAAACATCTTCCAGAAGCATAATACACATCTAAGTTAGGTCTCTAAAGAAGCAGTCAGAACAATATGTATTTAAAGAAATAATACTCAAAATGCTTCCAGGTTATATGAAAATTACAAAGTGACATGTCCAATAAGCTCAATAACACTCTGGCACAAGGACCATGAAGAAGACTAAAATGAGTCATATACTAATCAAATGTCTCATAATTAATGAGGAAGAAGGGAGTATGTTAAAAATACACAGAGAAGTGATGTTACACTGTGACTAACAAAGACAATTAGAAGATTCAATGGGCTTGAATGTAAGTTATATGAAGTTCTTTAGTCTGAGAAATGGAAAGATATAGAGGAAGAAGAGAGACATGGAAACCTGTGGGAAACCATCAAGGGAATGGATGGACACACACAGTAGTCCCACAAAGAAAGGAGACAATAAAGAGCATAAATAAACATTTAAAGAAATAACGCCTTTAATTTCCCACATTTGAATCTAACTAATTAAGTTCAGGGGGCTCCAGATAGGTTAAACTCAAGAGGTGAATGCTCATGACCAAACATTTAGAAACTATTCAAAGGCAAAGATGAAATCAGTACTGCAAATCGTTTATCGTACAGTGTGCTGGCAGCCAAGATAAATAACTCTAACAACTCAATAATTTTTAAAGCCCCTGAATTTAAACTTAGAGGAAGCCTTTGAGTATGCATTTCTCTGAAAGATACCCACAAAGGGGAAAAAATCACATAAAAAGATATCTAGTTTCACTCATCAAGGGAAATGTAAAGGAGAACATGGTGAGATGTCACTACATACTTACTACGGTGAGTATTACCAAAAAGACACTGACCAGTTTTTAAGGAATAGAGGAATAAGAACTTTAATAAATTATTGGAAGATGGTAAAATCGTATGCTACTCATTAATTTTTCAAAATTACCAAAATAGTTAATATATGACAGTAATTCCACTCCTAGAAGTTCACATATCCATACAAAAAACTGTGCATCAATATTCATTCCAACATTATGGACACTAGATAAAACTTTAAATAACACAAGTGCCCATCAACTTTTCTGAAAAGCAAATTGTGCCTGTCCACATAGTGTAGTATATTGGTACATGTTAGTAATACGGAATTGATGTTTCATGCTCGCACGCCACATTTAAGAAGTATCTCATTTGAAGATTACCAACTGCAACCCTGTCTTCTAGGTCTGATGTTCCTGGCTTCACACTGGTTGGTTGTGCTCTGTCTATTTTCAATAGGAAGTAACAACAATGACATCACACAGGCTGGACAATGATGAGCTGTGATAACTCATAATTTGCCACCTTTATCCCTTAGATACATGATTTATAGTTATATAAATCTAAGACAAATCAGAAAACTATATAGTAAAAACTCTATAGTAAATATTCACTCAGACAGCAGTCTACCCAAAGGGGAGAAAATTAAAAGGAAGGAAAGAGGGAAAATAGAGAAATGAAAGAAGAAAAAGATTAGAAGCAAGGCTGGAGGACAAGGAAAATTATCCAGATCTCAGCAAACTGATGAAGAAGTAGGAGGAAAAGAAAGAAAGAGACAACAAAAATAAGAACAAAACAGACAACAACCCCTAAAAGTAATTTTTTAAAAATTTATTTTTATCTTTATTGGTATATTGTGTATACACATCATGATTACACTCAATATTGGGAATTTGTACCAGTACATGACATGATTTAATTCTCATTTTTTCTCATTCCCCTACCCACCCACAACCCCCACCCCTTAAATACATAAGCTTTGTTTCCTTTTTTAAATTACCATCACATTTTTATCACTCATTACTCGTCCTTCCACCACATTTCCCTTTGAATATTTTCTATTTCACAATATACGTCATACATTCTAGAACTCATTAATATCTTCAGTTTCTCATACTAGAGAACAGATATGATATTTACGTATCTGTGACCTATTTATTTCACTTATGAGTATGTCCTGAAAGTACGTCCATTTGAGTATAAATGACAAACTTATCATTCTAAAAGCAATATTAACACTCACCAAAAAAGCAATCAAAAACTGAAAAGTGAACATAAATTAAAAAAAAACAATAGCAAAGGAAAAATAAAAAGAGACTTCTCTGTGCTTTCAACCCTGTGGCTTCTCCTGGGGTCTGGAGTTTGGGGGTACTGTCCAATCCAAGATGTGACACTGCTTTTGCTGGTAAACAAGGGGAGGCAGTCAGAGCCTAGATCCATGCTGAATCATCCCACCGAGCTAGCAGTAGGATTAGGACAGGGGGCCAGTTTGGTTCTTTCAAATTCACAAAGATTCAGGCTCAGCCTGGCCTGACTCAATTCACTTATAACACTGACCATGGCTCCCTGACTGTGGACATCTCCCGTGAATGTCTCTTGCCCAGTCACTGTGGGAGTTTAACTCTGGAAGCCCTGAGATGAAGCTGCCCTGGGGCTACTGAGTCCCAGGTTCACCTGGGCCCTCCCCGACATAGCATTCAGCCGTGTATCCTCTGCAGAAGATATGGCAGATGCTTGGCTTGGAGTCACGCATGAGCTGTTGTAGTACACGGCATCCAGTGCTCAGTTTCCCAGGGTGCATTTCACCCTGGAGGCCTCTGGAGTCATGTGCTTTCACTGTGTCTCTGTAGATTTGGAGCTTCCTTCCTCTCACCCTGAGCCAGGAGCTGGGAAGATAGTGTGGATTGCCTCATCCTTTTTCTGCTCCGTTGCTTGACTCTTCAATTTCTCTGCAGGCTCCAATTTTCCCTTCACAACCCTCCTGGGTCCCAGGGATGTATCTCCCTTCTTATTTTCTTCTGAAAGATGTTATTTTCTAGTTTTTTGCTTCTGATTCTTGGAAAGGCTGATTTATGCTCCTTATGGCTCTGCTATCTTCATGGAATAGTCTTGTTCATTTTGAGTTTACATATAACATACCTAGATCATTTTCAGTTCCTTTAACCTGCAGGTCCCTTTCTTGTGACCTTCCCTGGCTTTTCCCTATGTTCAAGAGCCTGCCTTCCAGGATGTTATCATCTCTCCTTCATTTTGATTCATTTGCTTATATTTTTGGTTTCTCATGTAACCGAAACATGGGATACTTAGTTGAGTCTGGCTTATTTTGTTTAACATGCTGTTCTCCAGTTCCAGACATTTTCCTGCAGATGACAAAGATTTATTCTTTATGACTAAATAATATTCCATTATATACATCCTATGCTACGCAGTCATAGGAAGGCATGAGTACTTACAGGGTGCATACCATGGAGAGGCTCTGGAAATGTCATGCTAAGTGAAAGAATGAGTCACCAAAGGTCATGTATTTTATGATTGCATTTGTGTGAAACGCCCAGAATAAGCAAATCCATAGAGCTAGAAAATGAAATAGTGGCTGCCAGCTGTGGGGAGAGAAAAGGTGGGCAGGAAATGGCTGTATACCAGTTGCTGGTTTCTTTTAATGATACTGAAAATGTTCTAGAATCAGTCGTGATGGTTAGACAACTCTGAATTTACTAAAACCCAGTGAATTGTACACTTTAAAAGGCTGAGTTTATGGTATGTGAATTATATTTCAATAAAGCTGTCACTTTCTTAAAAAATGAATTCATAAAAAAATACTTGATCTAACAGAAGAAACAGAAGACAGGAAATAATGAGCAAGTGGGTCTAATGAAAAAAAACAAGTAATAAGATGATAGATACGAGTCTAACTATGTGAATAGTGAATTAAATTTAACTGACCTAATAATGTTAAGTGAAGTAGATCAGACGCACAAGTTTAAGTATCGCATGGTTTCTCTTATATGAGCAACTCAACATATAAAAACATAAAATGAAAGACAATGGGAAAAAGAGAAAAAAGTTACTGAAATTCTTCTTGGACAGTGTCTCTAAGAGTGCATCTTAATTTGTATAATTGTCTTATGTGTTTTATATGTTACTTGGCCTGTTAGTCTGGCTGTTAATCCGTGTATATGACAGTTAACTTCATAAGGACTTTTAAATAACAAATCTGATGCTGGCAAAAAAGGGGGCACAGAGAGAAAGGGAGGAATAGGATTTAAAATGTGTCGTGTACATGGACCAGTTCCCTATATAAATGTAATCAGTGTTTTCTGCAAACAAGTACTAATAAAAATAACTTTTTAAAAAATTAACTGGTCTAAATATGCCTATTGAAAGGCAGTAATATCAGTTTGAATAATTTAAGAAAGCATAACTAACTGTGTGCTGTCTTCAAAAAATTCACTTTGTTTTTCAGTGCTGGGAATCAAACCCAGGGCCTCACAGAGGCTATGCAAATACTTTACTACTGAGCCACACATCTGACCTAAAATATTTACTTTATATATAAATATAAAAGTAAGCTAAACATAACAAGCTAGAAAAAAATATACCATGCTAGCTGTGTTTTATGAAAAGCTGGGGTGGCTATATTAATATCAGAGAACATATATTGCAGAGCAGAGAACAAAGAAGATTATGTTGTAAGAAAGGGATCAGTTTTCCAAATGACATGAGTGTCTCTGTGTGCAGCAACAGAAAGAACTTCTAAATGCAGGAAGCAAAACCTGATAGAAATAAAGAATTTTACTACTGATAGTCATAAATTTCAAACTCCTTTGTCAATAATGGATGGAATAAGTATGTAGCAGGAAGACAGAAGACTCAAACAATGCTTAAGCTGTCCTCTCTGAGTGAATCTTTACAGAATACTCCTGTTAGCAGCACAATGCACATTCTTTTCAGTGGGCTTTAAACTTCCACATAGAATACTCACCTGTATAGATCACACACTGGGCCAAAACACAAACTGCAATATAGTGGAAAGGATTCAAGTCATTCAAACTATATGTTCTGACAATAATGGAGTTAAATCAGAAATTAATAACAGAAAACCCCAAATAGCTGGGGATGTCTGGAGAAACCCAGAAATATAGTGACTTTCTGGCATAATTCTAAATAACCCATGGATCAAAGATGTCAAAAGGGAAAATAGTGAATGTTTTATTTTTACTGAAAAAAAAATGAAAACACAACTTACCAGCAGGTGTGGGTGTCATTATAGCAGTACAGAGGGAGAAATCTGCCTTGGTGAATGCCTACCTTGGAACACATTAAAGTCTGAAATCAATGACCTCACTTTCCACCTAAAGAAAATAGAAAATGAAGAGCAAGTTAAACTCAAAGTAAGCAAAAGAATGGTTCTATTAAATACCAGAGCAGAAGCAAATGAAATAGAAAACAGAGAAAGTCAATAAAATAAAAACTGGTCCTTGAAGAAGATCAATAGAATTGATGAACACCCTGCCAGACTGAGGAGGGAAAAGAAAATTCCAGTATCAATAATAAGAGAGGTGACATCACTGCAGATTCTGCAGACATTTAGAAAGATAATAGGAGAGGATTATGGCTGACTCTGTGTGTATTAAGCCAATGGCAGTGGAGATTCACGGTTGAAGGATTTAAGTAGGAAACTCACTGAACAGAAAAGAGATCACCTAAGTAGTGCCCTAGTAAAGAAAACAAAATTGATAAAATTATAGCTTTAAAACTTCCCACTAAGAAAACTCTAGGTGCCCGTGTGAATTTCCTGACAAGTTTAAGAAATGATACTAATCGGGCTGGGGTGGCAGCTTAGTGGTAGAGCACTTGGCTAGCAAGTACAAGGCCTTGAGCTCAATCCCCCATAGTACAAAACAGAACAAAACCCAATAATAATAAACACCAACAATGGTAAAGAATACCAGCAAGCTCTTCCAGACAATTAAAGAGGGGGAAAAAGTTGCCAGTCTATAGCCTGAGTCTAACATCACGCCGATACCCAAACTAGCGAGAGGCATGAGAACAGAAGGAAGCTACAGAATCCTGTTGTGTGGACTCCAAGGCAGATGGTGGTTATGCAAATATGGAGGGTGGATCTAGATGAAAAATGTGCTCTTGGGGGATTCTTTAGTAAGTCAGTCTGGGCTCTGAAGTCCCTCTCTGCCACCATGTAGGCTGTGTCATTTTGGGGAAATAACTTTACCTCTCTGACCCTCAGTTTCCTCAGCAGTACAGTCAAGTCAGTAACTGTACCTAACAAGTGAGAGTTAGAGTGACGATTAAATTGGATAACATGTGTGCAGTACTCCATGCCTGGGATATAGCAGTTCAATAACTGTTTGCTATAGGAAGATAATATTCCTAACATAAAAAAGCCTTATGCTTTTTGTTGCTTGAATAAACTTTTGCAGCCAGTAGTTATTTTTTGACAAACGAAACAACTGAAAGATTATTTTTCTGTGCATTCAGAGGAAGCAAGGAGATCCTTTATGATAACATATGCAACTTCTTAAACGAGAAACTGGTCTTTTCCCCCCATTCTTTTTTTGTGCCTAGAAAGAAGTGAGATCTTTCTGCCCCAGTCGGGCATGGAAACTCCTTTGATTATCATCTGTTACTGTGCTGGCTTAGGATCTGACTTCCCTGTGCAGCAGTCATTCAGTGAAATTCAAGACAGAGTCCCAAAGAATCTTGCTCCCCAGAACTGACTGGCTTTTCACCCCAGTCCTCATAGTTCCCAGTCATCCTTGAGAAAAAGTCTGTTTGGAAGCTGTCCTCCTGTGGCTGCAACTAGATCTCTGCCCTCCCTGTGCCCTGGAAAATAAAAACAAAGAAGAGCCCTGAGTGCTTTTTATCCTCATTTAATTATGTGTTACATTCAAGTTAATCAAGACACCAAAGAGCGAAGTACAGCAAAGTGTTTGGAGCAGGTACAGACTACACGGTCTTGCACCCTTAGGCCTGAGTTCAGTGATGAGTGAAAGGCAGTCTCCCCACACTCTTCCTGTCCCCCACGGTCGTCCTGTCTGGAGCAGGGACAACCTGCTTATTATCTTTCTTGCATGGGTAGACAGAAGGGCAGGAGGAAAAAGACTTGCTGTGTATGAAGGGAGACGAGACCAATGGAAGCAGACAGCCTGGTCCTTCTGTTTAAAGCTCTGGAAGCACAAAGACCTCGCCTGTTCAACAATTGTCCTCAGCCTCCTACAAGGGGAATAGAGTAAATTAGTGGAGAAAGAGGCTAAGCTTATTGCTACATGTTTCCTCCTCTTTGCACCTCTCCCAGTGTTTGTCTGTGACAGCATCATCATCATCATCATCATCATCACCACCACCACCACCATCATCATCACTTATATTTTGGACTAGAAAGTTCTCTCTTGTGTGGGCATCTTGTAGACTACAGGATATTTAGTGTCCCTGGACTCTACCCAGTCCTTTTTACCAAGCAATCAGAACCAAAATGCCTTCAAATATTGTCACTGTCTCTGGGGATGGGAACAAACCTCCATGCAAGGTGGAAATCACTGACCTATGGAGAAATAAAGAACTAGAGACATTTCTCATCCGAGCCACTGTATTTATAATATTAAAAGGGGAAATAAATTCTTAAAGCTCACACAGTGAAACAGTGGGTGAGAAGAGAAGCAACATAGGTTACTAAATGCTGCTTGGGTGAACAATCAGACGCCTCTTCTGAACAAGCTGATATCATCCAAACAGAAAAGAAAGCACCACTTTTTTTAGATGGAAAATACGATCATCTTTGTTTTTCAGGTCATTCTGGTAAGAGTGGACTGGGAGGACACAGCATTTCCAAACATCCGATTACCTATATTCCTCTCCCCGGACATTTAGAAGGACCCGGAATGTAATACAGAGCCAGTAGACCTGGGACAGCAAGGACAAGAGAGGACGTGGTACGATACACACCAGCCTCAGCAGTGCTCTTCTCCTTTCCAGTGGACATGACCCTGAGCGGCAAGATGATTATGCCTCATCACTTGTCCACATAACCAGGAAGTAACAACTAAAGAAACAAACTTAAAGATAGTTTCCTCCTCCTCAGTTGTTGTCACTATAGATTTATGATGGGATAAAAAGAAGAGGTGAGACGCAGCAAATCCATGGGCACGGGGAGAGCTGTGGAAGGCTAAATCACGGCCCTCACAATGATATCATGTCCTGATCTCTGGAACCTGTGAGAACAATGCCTGAAACTTTGCAGATGTGAGCACATTAAGAGTTTGGACTAAGGAAGATAATCCTGGATTGTTGTGGGGCTGATGTCGTCACAGGGTTACTTTAAGAAGGATGCAGGAGAAGTTGGGGTGAATGTGAAGGTGTTGAAACAAGGGGTGCAGAGGGAGCGAGATGTGAAGATGTGTGTTTCTGGATTAGAGGTAGACGGAGGAGGCCGTGAATAAAAAGATTGGGAGGCCTCTGGACACTAGAGAGGGCAAGGAAATAGATTCTCCCTGGGGTCTCTAAGGAAATCTGCCGCCCAGCTGAGACTTCTTGTCTTTGGATCTGTAAGATGACAGATTGGTGTTGTGTTAAACCATTCAATTTATGAAGAGTTGTTAGAGCAGCCATAAGAAACAAACGTGGCAGCTAGAGAATCCATTGTTCATTTTTCAGACCAGTTTAATCACCACTGCATCCTGCCTGTTCTTGTGGGAAGACAAAAGGAACAATAATTTTTTTTTGCTCTTTGTCTCCTGGTACAGAGCTTCAGAAATGTTGGGAATCTCCTGAGTGAAGGAAGTGTTTTCCCTAGCAGTCCCTTTGACTATACTTGAGTGGCTGCTATGATGCAACTCATGGTGGACCCTCACATCATTTCAGGGAGAGGCCGACAACCCTATGGCTGTAGGCTGGAACTCTCTGTTTTGTACCTAGACCTTAGTTGCGGGAGGGGAGCGCTAGAGGCTGAGTTCAGTCTCATGACTAAAGATCAGTCAGTTATACCTATTAATGAGATCTTAACAGATGCTCTGGACAGCAAGGCTCAGGTAAGTTCTGTGAATTAGCACACCGATGTACAGACAGAGTGACACACCCTCACTCCACAAGCCCAGGAGCACCTATACTGGGATACTCCCAACCCCCCCAAGCCTCCCCATGGATCTCTTCATGTGGTAGTCCATTTGTACCTTTTATAGTGAAATAGTAATTGCAAGCCAGATCCTGGGGTGCACACCTGTACTCCCAGCTACTTGTGAGGCTAAGGGTCAAAGAGCACAAGTTCAAAACAAGCCTGGCCATGTAGCAAGATCCAGGCTCAAAAATGAAAAATAAAAAGCTCAGTAGTGGAGTGATCGCCTAGCACATATGAGGCCTCTAGCACAGTTCCCAGCACCACACAAAACAGACGCCCCAGAAAACCCAGTAGTTGTTTAGTATGATTGGCCTTTGTATCTGCAGGTTTGACATCTACAGATACAATCACCTATGCTTCAAAATATCTGAAAAAATTAATTTTATCTGTCCTGAATGTGGAGTCTTTATTTCCTAAATAATACTGTATGAGAACTACTTTATGTATCATAAATAATCAAGAGATGATTTAAAGTAAGAAAATGTACACAGGTTCTGTGAAAATTTGACACCATTCTATATAGGACACTTGAGCATCCTCAGGTTTTCTTATCTCTGGGGATCCTAACCCCAGTGCAGCTCAGATTCCAAGAGATGCCCGTCTATCTCTTTCCTGAGTTTGGAGAGTCATGCTAGCGAGTCCTGGACCTGAGGGAACCCATGGGAGCCCCCAGATTTTCAGTCGGCCAAAGGCACACATAGCAGCAAGCCAGTGTCCCAGGAGAGCACTGTCCTGTGTCCCGGCTCCCTGAAGGTGTGACATCTGGCCCCAATTCCAGGCATTTGGTGTTAGAACTGTTTGGACAGCCAGTGTAGACCGGAGAATGGTGCTGGAGTTTAGCCCTTGAAGGGCCGTGGCACACAGGGCGGTCATGGCCCCCCTGTGAGTCAGGCTCATCTCTACCTAGCAGTGGATTCAAGAGGCTCCTGACTTTTGGCAGCAAAAGTCCTTTCCATATACATAAAAGCACATTTCAGGCCCCAAGTCCCTTTCAATTTTTTCTTCTCCTTGTGCCTACGAATAAGCCCCTAACTTAGGGCCCAAGGCCAAATGTGTGTGGTCATGGAGCAGAGCTCTTTATTATCAGAAATAAAATATACTCCCATTCTCTTCTCCTCCCAGACACCAGGCAGCAGGCGGCAGTGGCCCTATCTCTGGTAATATCAGGTTTATCAGCACAGTTTCTCACTTTTATTCATTTGAGAATTGAATTAGCTTTCACATTTGCCTCCGCAGCTTCAAAGAACATGTCCCAGCCATCATTTACCACACTATTAAATCGAGGAGCATCTTGTCAGTACATCTGATAATTTGATTCTGAGTGATGTTTGTGTTGTTGCTAAGCATTTTCGCTCCGCAACAATAACGTTACGACTGTGTGGCTGGGCCCTTTAACTACCAACTCAAAAGAGATTTCAACAACTGAATGTAGCCCTGGTAATGAAGAGACTAGATTACTTTTAAAGTTATTATGTTTCAATAGAAAGAGCTGGATTCAATTTAAAGATACTTCCAGCTCAGGCCAAAGCGACAGCTTTACTTTCTTCACATAAAACTAGGTAAAATCTGATGTTGAAGTGAGCTGGAAATTTCCAAGTCTCGGCATAGTAAGTAGGCTCAGGATGGTTTTCCTGAAGGACTCTGTTTATTCAACCTTGTAGACAAGACCTGCAAAGACTTTTTCAATAGAGGATGAAAATAGAAGATTGAGCTCCGAAAGTCTGAGATTCCCAGCCCAGCATTGGGGCAAGTGAGTTTCCTCTCCTATAAAATAAAAATCTTTTTAAAAATAATAATACTATAAAGTTAGGAAAGATTCACTTAGATTGAGATTTCTCAACTTTGGCACTAATGAAATTATATAGGTGCTAGATTATATATGTTATAGGATATTTAACAGAGTCCACTAGATAGTTTGACTCTGCAGTCCACTATTAATGGTCAGCAAATCCCTCTAGAGTGACAAGCAAACTTGTGTCTAAGGATTGTCAAATATCCCCTGGTGGTGGAGGTGGGGTGGGGACTTAGTTCCAAAGGAGAATCACTGTTTTAGGTAACATTTCAAAACTTTCAAATGGGGTCTGATTCATAGTAAGGACCCAGTAACCAGTACATGTTTGAAGATGAAGATGTCATGACTAAAGAGAATAGCATCTGAGCAGCCTGAGCTCCTCATTCACACTGGGCTGAGTGTGTGGGCCTTGAGCCTCTGCCACACTCGGTTTAGGACCTGGCTCTGGAGAACATTGAAGGGGAGGTGGGATCTGACCACTATGTTGTCTGGGCTCCACACAGTACAAAAGCCAGCATAGCCGCCATGTTGTTGGAAGCAGGGAAAGACATCTCCCTGGCAGGTGAGGTTGGCTAGCAATGTGTTTCATACACGTTTACTGGGCATCTGGTATGGAGCAGACCCTCTGTTGGGCAGTGGGGACAGGATGAATAAGTGCTCGTGTTGCTTTCACTGAGGGTAGGAACATGGGTAAGTAAAGGACAATTACAGCACAGAATTGCAACAAAAGCATTTAGTCATCTGACATGGAATATCAGAAAACAATATTCCTTATAGTGGACTCAGCACTGAGAAGCAAGCTACTTCTGTCCCAAAACTTATATTTCATCTCCTAGTGAAGCTCTGCTCTTTCCAGAGAATCATATTCAAGTAGACTGGTGAGTTTGAACCAGACTCTAATATAGGTTTCTTCCCAACTTTATTCCTCCCACCCCCTGGAAGGCCAGGCAGTACAGTGGCGTCAGTCAGGTTGGCCGGAAGTCCTATTTCTGGGAGAAATCAAGTGTGTTCTCAATGTCTAGTGGCACAGGCAGTGTGTGTGTGTGTGTGTGTGTGTGTGTGTGTGTGTCTATTGAGAGACTGTCCCTTGGGATAGGTTTCAAGCACAGCATCTCTCTCAGCCGGAGCCAGGTGGCCCACAAGCATTTCCACGTTATCAAAGGGCCCAAGTCTCCCTCCATGGAGGCTAACTGAAGAGAACGGGTGCATATCACTAGGCTTTAGCAGTGTATCACCATAACGGGGGGAACTGGCTTCACACTAAACCCAGAAAATAGCAGCTCCGCTTCAATCTGTACATGGTGTTTGAATGAATGAATTGATGAGAGAGAGATGGCTGAATCAGTGAGTGTCTCCCAAGACAGTAGAGTCTTTTGATGTCCACCGTGAAGACAGGTGTAATATTCACCTATGGTTTTGTCTTCCAGACTGGCTCTTTTTCTGGACTTTGCTCTCCTGCCTACAGTATCTGTTTGGCTTTCTTCTGGGGGGCCATTTTCTCAAATAGTGCTGCAGCTCTAACCACTGTTAGCTGTTCCATGAGCAGACAAGTGACCTGGAATGTATCATTGCTCTGCTCTTGGAAATCTCATCATTGGTTCAAGCTGAGCTATTGTGCCCATTGGTAGAACTTGGCAGTCAGACAGTGAACTCAGTTTCCCTGTGAAGACCAAAATTGCAAGTCCAAACTTAGGAGCTACTGGGGACCATACTTTTGCAGTATTGCCAAGACCCATTTGTAATAAAATATTAAAATAAGGGAGTAAGCATATAGTTGCTATGAGAAATGAAAAAAGGTTCCCAAATCTTACTTTCATAGTTCCCAAAGCTCACCTCTGTTCCTGCCTTTCCTTTGGGTTAGCCGTTCCATTCTTTCATGAGATCTCTCGTTGTCCCTATCATTCCATTTTTCCTTAAGCTCTTTTGAGTTGAGTCTCTGTCACTTACGCTCTGAAGAGTCTTAGTTAAACATATAGGCCAGGCATCAAGATAAGTTGATTTCTTTTGCGTGACTTGTCACCTCGGCAGATAATATCAGGCAGGATCACACCACCATATTATAAATCATAAATGCAAGGCCTTTGGTCAGTAATAACACTACATTCTCCTTCAAATGCATTCATTGAGCCTCAGCAAGAGTAATACATCCGACACTGCTTTATAACAAAGGTGCCAATATCAGAGAAGCTGAAGATGGAGAATTTCCTGGGGTGGGGAGAATGGCCTGTTGTGCTGCCACAAATGTTCTGGCCCTGCTGTTATTCAGATATTTCTTGAATTTTTTTTTTAACCTGGCCTATGAGCACTTATTGGAAGCTCTGAAGCAAATGGGGGAGACTCTCACTTTAGCTCAACGAAGCTCTGACACCCAACCATTTTTTAAATTAAAGACACAGTGCGGAAATGGATGCTTGTGATACAGTAGCTTGTGCCAGCAAATAGTTTGAGCTGGTGGTCACCTGCACAGATTAGATGCCTGTACTTAGTAAGGAAGGAAAACTAGTCTTTGTTCAGTGCCAAACATTTTCCTAGGCATTGCTGAACAGTGTCTAAGATTTGATCCTCATAAATGCACTGAGGGGCATTGACATTCCTGTTTTGTAAAAAGGTAAACTGAGGCTTAAAGTAGTTTAGGAAATGTCCAGCCAGTCAGTTGTAACGTAAGTGGGGGGAGGGGGGATCAGATCAGTCTGAATTCACAACAGATGTTCTTTGCTTGTTGAGATGCTTTAGGACCACAGAGAGAATACCTGGGACCCCTCTTTCACTTTCCGGAGATAAAGGCAGTCCTGACTGACATCCTCACCGGGTTCTTTATAGTAAAGCTTGGACACTGTTGGCCAAATGGGGATGCGCACAGGAAGCAAGGCCTAGAGTGTGAGCACTCGTCACCCTCCTCCCCACATGGGGGCGCTGTGAACAGTAGTCCTGCAGGAAAGCAAACACTTCCATAAAGTAGGAAACAAGTTCCAAAGGCACTTTGTCCTGTAAGGCCAGTCAGCAGATTCTCCTCACTGTGACTCATATCCCATTTCACCTCACTTTGGGGTGGTTCCAAGCCTTGGAAAAAATATTATTAACTTCTCCTTTTTATCAACATTTCTGCTTTTTACCTTATAGCAAAAATAAATTCTTTAAAAAAAAAACATATCTGGGTGGGGCTGCTTAAAAGCTTCCTCTCCACATCTTATCCTGAAGCAAAGCTTCCAAAGCCCTCCAAGAGCTGTACAGGACCGCCCTCACCTCATGCATCGTGCTCTGCTTTGCTATTGCCCCACCCACATCCAGGGATCCCGTCATATTTTTCTAGCTCCCATCCTCCCCCTCTCACCCCACTGTCTTCACTCCGGAGGACCCAGCTTCAAGGTGTTTTCTAACCTTCAAGCCAGGTTACACTTCTGTCCTCTGCTCCACTCACACTCTGTGGTCACATTGCGTGACACCACGATACTCAGTGTTCTTTGATGTCTGTGCTCCTTGCCAGACCGTGGGCTGAGGAGAGCTCGGCTGCGTGTTTCCACAGGCCGACCGTGCACACTGCCAGCGCTCACTGAGCACTCTCCCCATAGGGATTTGTTACTTCAGCTCCAGGCTCATCCTCCCTGATGTTCTTTTCTGTCGTTTGTTCTCAGGTCTCTGCACTCCAGCTTTTTCTGCGCTAAGTGACACATTCAACTTCTTCTTAAAGTTCTGTATTTTTTTTCTTGGCAGTACTTAATGTTTACAATCCTCGTGTAGAGTCGGTACAGGTAACTAACACATCGTAATCCTTTTTTCCATCTCCTTTTCCTCTACTCCTTTCCCACTCCCTCCATTTCTTGGTGGCCTGCCTGTTTGAAAAAGAGCTATCTCCCTGCTTCCTATTATCTGCCTTTTGTTTTGCTTTTGACTTATTATTTGGGTTTCTCACATTTGAGTTTGTGTGTGTGCTTCATATCACTTCGTATTATGGTCTCAATGTGAATCTACTTTCCTACAGGTGACTCAGGTTTACCTTTCTTTATGGAAAAGTAGTATTTTTTGTATGTAAATTTCACATTTTCTTATCCATTCATCCTTGATGGACATATAGGCTACTTCCAAGGTTGAGCTATTATGAATTGCGCTGCTTTAAATGTTGGGTATGCTTGTACCACTGTAACATGAGGCCTTCAGCTCTTTCCAGAAGATACACAGAGGGAGAATAGCTGAGTCAAATGGAATTTCTACTTTTAGTGTTTTGAGGATCCCCATACTGATTTCCAAGGTGGTTGTGCTATTTTTTATTCTCAACAAGAATGTAGCAGAGTTCCTTTTTCCAGCAGCCTCATCAGCATTTGTTATTACTTGATTTCTTATTGATGGCCATTCTTTCTGGAGCAAGATGGAATCACAGTGTTCTTTCATTGTATTATGTGTTCCAACATTTCTTCATGTATTTATTAACGATGTGTACTTCTTCCATGATGTGTCTGTTCATTTTAGGTGCCTGTCTTTTGATTGGGTCTTTTATTTGGGAAGGAATTTAAACTTTTTGAGTTCTTTGTATATTCTAGATATTAGTTCTTTGCCTGAGAAATAGCTGGTAACATTTTCTCCAATTGTGTGGGTTATCTTTTCACTTGGTTGTTTCTTTGGCTGTGCAGAAGTTTTGATTTGATATGATCCCATTTGACGAATCTTAGTACTATTTTCTGTGCAATTGGGAGTTCTATTAGTCCTTGGCTATACCTATGATTTTAAGAATTCTATCTATCTTATCTTCCAGAAGGTTATATTTCTGTTTTAAAACTTAGCTCTTTGATTCATTTTGATTTTGGTTTAGTATATGGTAAGTGGTGCACATTTAGATTCAATCTTGCATGTGGATAGCCAGTTTTCCTAGGAACTTTTATTCAGCCTCTTAAGACATTGATTTGAACTTGAGGCATCCTTGCTTTGAATATTTATTGACTTTATATTACCCACCCCAAGCACAATGGAATAATACTGAAAGCTCTTCAAATGTGATTCCAACTTAGATTTCCAACTTGAAAATCAGATTCCTACTGGAAGTCATAATGTAACAAAAAGGCTTTTTCTTTCTTCATTCTTTTGCTTCCCTCTTTTATTTCCTTCTCTCCTTCCTTCTTTCCCTTCCCCTTATTCCTTTGTTTCTTGCCTCTCTTTCTTCTTCCTCCCGCCTTACTCCATCCTCCCCTCATTTCAACAAGTCTTTACAGGGTCAGTTTGGTAAGCTCCATCGATATTTCATACCTTCATTGTCCAGATGTTTATCTCAACCAGTCTCACCATCTTTGAAATCCCAGGGTTCTCTGCACCTTCAAAACATGCTCTTACTGGTGATGTGCAAGTTGTATACAATAGGTTTATCTTTCTTACAAAATGGAAAAGTGCTAGGGAGATAAAATTTGTGTTACTCATCCTTATTTTTCCCACAGCACTTTGGATGCATTTTCAAAAAGATATTTAGTCAAGAACTTTTGACTAAAATAAAACAGAAACAGAAACGTGCTTAGACAAACTTGAAACAAGTGCTTTTCTCCAGGAGGTTGGGGGTAGACAATGTCCCGCATTTAGGGGTATCCTCTTTGTGGCATAGCAGCGGCCCACAGTTCTTTGGTGGAGTCTCTGTTTGCCTTCTCCCAGTCTTGTGGGTGGGGCCTCAGTCTCCCTTCAGCCAGCTGGGTCACCGAGGGGCCCAGTGTCTCAGTTTATGGATGAGTATGTGATCCAAGCAGCCCCTTGAGCAGCAGCTTCCAAGGTTTTCTAAACTTGCTGGGAATAAGTGCACTTTCTCCATCGCAGTTTTTAAGCCAGAACTCTTGAAAGCTTTCGGAGAGGCCACTGGAGAATAAAGCTCATCAAGAGTAACATACACGGAAGAGTCAGAGAAGAACCCAGATGACATTTTCTGAGCATCTGCAGCCATTTGTGCCTAGAGTTTGGCGCTCTGTGAACATATAAATTCCCTTGGTACTTGGATTAATTTGAGTTGCATGGGTTCTTGTGGCATTTGTGTCCACCCCCCCAAAAAAAACCCCAAACACTAAGTGGTACAATTGGCATCTTTCTGAACCCAAAGTCAGAAATGTGGGCCTTATCATCAAGGGACTGGGAACTCAAGAGGGCAGGTACATGTCAGCATCTTAGGGGTATGCCTGGGTTGGAGACTCATGTCTCCCTTCTATTTTGCTCCTCTTCTCTTTCTGCATACCAGCTGAGCCAGGCAAGCTGCTGATATGTAGAGAATTGTTTGGCTTCTTAGCCAAGTGCCCAGCAGCAACCCTGTAGAACTCCTGAACCACATTCTCAACCTCAGTAATGTTCTTGATATCATCATTCAGTTGTAGATGTCAGATCACCCACACGGCCCAACCCATGGTCAAGGAGCAGAACCAAAAGACTCTCCCTATGCTCACCATCGTGGGCTCTGTGGGAGCCCATCTAAAGGCATGGTTATGTAAAGGATGGACATGCCAATTATATAGATGACTCCTGTTGACCACTAACAAGTACAGATGGAAATCACATGGAATCATGTCAGCTCCAGAGTGACAGCCAACACCCTAGTTACTATGTCAGGTGACTATTTTAGCCTGTCTTCTGTAACTTGAATTATTTTCTGTGTGTTAGAATTGTGAGTCCATAATAAATTCAGATTACATCTTCTGTTTATCTTATCTGAGATACAAAATGTAAAGTCCGTCCACATCTATCTATGGGTATGAGCATAACAAGGAAAGCAACCAAGCTAGGTTCCTAATCTTGAGGTGTGACAGCGTTCTTACTCATTGGAAATGTATGGTGCTTACACCACGGGGCTCCAGAGACCCCAGCAAATCCTGCTCAAGAACACTGGTTATAGTTTATTGGGCTCATCTGTTCCCTGGGAGAGGAAAGCACTAAGTATGAAACAGACAGAGCCCCTTACAGCAGGTTATAAGAATTCCCTTATAAGGCTACCGAGTGGTGTGTCTGAGGTCTGCCTTAGGCTTCAAGACACTGAAGGCAATAGTCTCTAAAATGCTGCCCCCAACCTCTGTCAGCAACTCTGATCTCTTTTATTTTGTGATAAGAACCTGCTTTGGTTTGAATATGTTCTTAGCCTGGCCCCAAAAATCCATGTGTTGAAAAGTTGATCCCTGATGTGGTGATATTGAGAACTGACGGGGCAAGTAAGGGTGGGGTCAGATGAGAGGTAATTAGGGTACTGGGCTATTACGGTTAGGACAGGTGACTGTCATGCTCATGGAGTTGGTTCTCACGTCAGTGAGGTGTTATGAAAGAGCAAGCCTGGCCCCAAAGCCACTTAATTTGCTCTCTCTCCATCTTGCACATGCTCTCCCATGATGTTGTTGGCCATTTTGTAATGTAACTAAAAGGCCCCTCCCCAGAAGCTGACCAGATGGAGTTACCTGATCTTGGATTTTCAGCGTCTTAAACTATGAGCTAAATAAGCTTCTTTTCTTTGTAAAGTACCTATCCTCAGGTATTTTGTCATAGCAACAGAAGACAGGGTTCTGCTGCTTTAAAAAAAAATCCACAGAAAAACAAAGCCAACTAGCAGATAGTAAGGGTGAGAGCAAATGGTTAATGGGTATAGGACTTTTCTTTAGGATGCTGAAAATGCCTAGGGACTAGGTAGAGCATTTGTGAGCATTGTAAGTGGCACCGAATTGCACACTTTAAAATGTCAGCTCATGGTGCAAGAATTTTATTTCCACTGTGGGGAAAAACCCTTAGGAAGTGGAAGTTTCAGTAGTTTTCACTGGTAGTTACTAGTTAGCTTGTGTGGATAACTTTAGTTGTCTCCGTCTCAGCCTTATTATCTGGAAGACGGGCTAATTGTTATACCTGTATCATGAGCTTGATGTAAGGCTTACATGTTTTTGAAATCTCAGGAACCTAGCATCCCCTTAGTCAATGTAAACACCTTCTGCTCTACCCTTTTCAGGACTGATGAGTCAGGGCAGTACATACCCTGGGTGGACAGATTGGGAAGAACATCCTGGGGTCTTAGCAAAGATGGACGTGACGCCAGTGTTTTGTCTCACTTGGCATTGAGAATTCTTCTCACCCTCTTTTTTCCTTCTGCTGGCATCTCTCTGGAAGTCTAAGGGTAAGGGCCAAATTCTTCTTTCGCAGCCTACTTCAAAAACTGCCAGCGAATCTTGATGGAGGGATACACAGTCCAAGATAAATTGCCGGTCTCTAAAGTCAATACCTGTTCAGCGGCTACCCTGAAAGTGAATGATTACTGGTGGAGATAGCTTGCCAAAATGAGCTGATGAATGGGGACCCATAGAGTCACAATAAAGATTGCGATGCTGTTAGGAGACCAGATTAGACTTTTCTGGACTGCAATAGGCTGCAATCATCTTGTTATGTCAGCTTGTTTATTGTTTTGGGTTCTGACTTATTTTCTCTGCACAAGGTGCATACAAAATAACTGCTGCAAACACTGAAATAATTCGGGTAGCAGACATTTAATCCCACTAGTGTCCCCTGTTAATTAGCAGAATGGGTTGCCTGAGGGAGATGGTTTCCCTGTATTGCTCAGAAATGCTTTATCGTGGTAGAAATTTCACACCCAGTAAATTGCTAATGAAAATGTCATTTTCCTGCTGAGTTTACCTGGCATACTATTTATCTTGCCACCACCATTAGAGATAGAATTACTGTCAGATTTACTACAAAAAGTGGAATTGATTTTTAATTAGGGTGCCTAGAACTAAAGGTTAAAGATGGTTTAAAGAAATGGAGCTGTGGTTTTCTCTTTAAATACCCCCAAGACTGCTGGCTACTGCCTGGTACAGTCAGTGCCCACTGCTGTCGTTTGCACCGAGGCCGCCCCATGTGTTACCTCTTCCCGCTCTCGCTTGGAGCAGGAAGGCGGACAAATGCCTCTCCGTCCCCGCCTCCATCCCTTTTGCAAGGCGGGAGTGTCAGAGTGTCAAAGTGGAACAGATTGCTTTGGTTTGTGTAACAAGGGTCGCTAAAATTGCAATCTTACCTTCACAGACGACTCAGGGAATACTCCGATAACCTCACGCAGGCATTTCATATACAGGCAATTATAACGAGATAGATTAGAGTGTCCAGAAGAATCATAACTTCCCTTTGCCTGATTTATAAGCCGTATCCTTATTTTTTCATAATACCATTTATAACATCAACACCATCGAGACAGCTGTCTGCGGGAGTTGGTTTCTTCAAAGCATGTGCTGGTGCCCAGCTAGCATGGAAGCTGAGCTACTAGAGGTGAAAGTCCCGGGGAGAGGTGATCTAATGGGGAGCTTGTTAGCTCGGGCTTTTGGGTCAGTCCAGGGTTTCAGTCCCGGCTCTTCCACTCATGAGCTGCGGGATGGAGGAGAAACAGCTGAGCCTCTCTGAGCTTCTGTTTCCTCTTCTATAAATATGCGGCAGCAGTAGTTTCTGCCCTTGAGGATTATTATCTGTAGTAAACAACCTGAGTCTTATACACGGACTTGCATAGACCTCTGCAGTTAGTATCCAGTAGTGATTAGTAATTAGAGTAAATGGCTGTGCTCACAATCCGTTCTCCCAAATGTCTGTTAGTTCATGTTATGCCACTGGACACCTACCCTGAACGCTACCTTCCAGTGCAGGCTCGGTTTTCCTTTCCGTTACAGGGAGAACATCTCTGCTGCCTGACCTTTGTCTTGTTTGGAGTTCCTCCAGCTCTTTCTGGGGAGCAAACTGAGCCCCACTCAGTCACTCCCAATCTGTCCTTTTTCACTTAAGGGTCCATCCCCGTGGAGCCGGAGGCCCCTACTGGTCCTCCTCTTGATCCTCAGTGTAGAATAATGAGGGTGAATGGGTGAGGAAGACAAAGAACATGCACCATCCTTAGCATTTTGACTTTGAAAGCCCTGATGCCTGGGAACAGCAGAGATACTGGAAGAATCCCCACACTGCCCCTTGGCTGGCTTCTCATGACTTGTCCCTCCCGATGAGTTCTTTATGACTTAACAAAAGAAATTGTTGTAAGGAAGGACATGAGTGCCTCAAAGTGGTATTTTGGTACTAAAGGATATCTTAAAATAGCACCCTTACACTTTCCACTAGGGCAGGAAGGACCCAAGGAGAGAGAACATTAAGGCTGGAAAGGCCAAAATGATTGCTGGCCATTATCTTCCCCTGATGGGTAAGGGGGCTCTTTGCAAGAAGTGGCTGTGAGCACAGGCTGCTGGGCTGCTTGGAGAAGAGAAGTCTGGTGACTTGGTGAGAGCTGGACCCATCCTCTCTCAGGACAGTGCCTGCAGGACCTAGCAAGCTGGGGCCCACAGCAGCAATAAAAAAGAGAACAAATGTGCTGTCTCTTCCTAGCCCAGCCGGAGCCCCGAGCAACACATAGGCAGCTCCCATGTGGGCAGTTATGGCCACACTCTTGCCTGCCAGTCTCCACTTTCACATGTGGATACGGAGTGCTGTCAGAAAACTCACGGCTCATGTCCTTCAGTCTGGGACAGGTTCCCGGAGAGACACAGAGGAGAGGTGTTGCACGGCGTACCC
Organism: Thryonomys swinderianus; assembly: GCA_004025085.1. Lineage (NCBI taxonomy): Eukaryota > Metazoa > Chordata > Mammalia > Rodentia > Thryonomyidae > Thryonomys > Thryonomys swinderianus. The sequence goes on from PVIC010013050.1 coordinate 26,838, forward strand.
CCCTGGAATCAACTGCAAGCCTTAGTCTTAGCGTCTGCTCTCCGAAGCCCATCTCAGATGGATTCTTTCTCTCCGTCTACATCAGAGGTCACCACACGTTTTCTGACATGGCCATATGAATGAAATATTTCCCAAGCGGAGAGGCAGAAATCAGACATTGTATAGATACTTACAAAAGCATCTCAAATACAACAATTAAAATACAATGTAAAAACCATTCATAGCTCCAGGGCTATAGCGAACAAGCCAGACTCAGCCAGTGAACTGCGGTTTCCTGCTTTCTGGCCTGTATAATTCTCAGATGTCTGACTCTTCATTTTGCCCTGATTTTCTGAAGCAGGGAGGTTCTTCAGCTCTGCTTTGCTTGTCTCCTTAAAACCAAGCCAGTTTGCAAAAACAGATTCTACCACGGTTAAGGGGCTCCACACAGTTAGCAATAGCACAATTGTTTGAAATAAGCAGAGTTATTGATAGTTATTTTTTATTTTTTTTTCTGTCACATGGGGAATTACTGGGGACATGGGTGGAAAGGGAGCAACTTCTCAGGGTTTCTGCCCATGAGTCAATGAAATTGGGTCATGCTTCAAAGTGAGGGTAATGCCTCTTGGTCTGCTCTGAAGGGAACTGGTCCGGTGATTTGTGGAAAAGAACTGGACCTGCTATTGCTATATCCATGTTTATGTCCAGCTCAACTACAGGATATATACATCCATTGGGTAAGATAAGGCATCTTAATGCTGGACTGATTTTTCTTCAGAAACTTTCTAAGACAAATCACCCAGCTACTAAGCCACAGAGTATTCTGAGTATCTTCAGACAAGGCAATCAGCAATCACTAAATGATCATTCTTCAGTTGTTCAGCAAACATTTATTAGACGCCTACCATCTTTGGAGATTAAAAGCACAACCAATAAATTGAGAAGCTCAAGTCCTAGCGGAGGAAAGCATGCCATAAATGAAGACCGGTCTGTCTCAGGAGTACCAGGAGAATGAATTACCTTGGCTAACATGGGCCTGCATGGCAGGTTAGGAAAGGTTTTCCAAAATCGTGCCATTGATCTAGGGTCCAAAAGGCAGAAACAGAAAGGAGTGGCCAGGACAAGAGTGCACATGTTTTAACATTACTGCCCCTTTTTCTAAGCCATTAGTTCTCAGCTAGGACTAATACTGCCCCTCTCTTCTTGGGAGACATTGGGAGTATTAGAGATACTTCTGGTGGTTGTGCATAGAGCAATGTATGCTAATGGCTTCCAGGAACCTATGTATGTGAATACTGTGAAACAAACCAAGAGCCCCAGGACAGGCCCCTGCGACGGCGAGTTCCCCACCCCAAAATGCCAGCACAGCTGAGGGGGAGAAGCCTAAGTGTTTAGTATGTATGTGTCTTCAGGAAAATGAATTACTCTCCCTAAGCCTGTTTCTCCTGTTGTCAAATAAGGACGCAGTATAATCCATCTGTTAGAAAAATAAGAAATGTCGAATGTAAAAACTGTGTAATATTAGGAGTGCCTACTCTGTGCTAGGTACTTGTGTATGCTGGAGAAGAGACTAGGAGTGGAACTAGCCACGTATAATCTCTCATCCTTTTAGCCCATTGTGTTCAGAGCCTTAATCTCAATAGTAGTCTGAATTTTGGTACAGTTTACCGGGCACAGGTCATTGTTCGGCTTGTCTGAGAACACTGTGAAACGGGGAGCATTTCTGTCTCCATGCCCCACCCACCCTGGTGCCTAGCAACATGGTTGGCACAGGCAAGATATTCAATCAACACTCATTGAATTGAATTCCACCTGCTCACTTCTTAAAATGTCTACTTTTTGTGTGCTATTGAGGTGCTTGAGATTATAAGATGTACAATCTATTTAATAACCGCTTTCAATTTTGGTAGAAGGGTTTGGGGAGAAAAACACTCTATTAGCTGTATTCTTCACTTGTGGGAACACATCCTGTATTGAGAAATGTTAAAATTTGAAAAACAAACAGGCATCACAACACTGAGGAAATATAACATCATTTGTTTGTATCTCAATCAACTAATTTTGAAGAAAAATGAGCCATTGTGCCAAGTTCTCTTATTTTCCCCACAAACTTACTTTTATTGTCAGTCTGTCAGCTTTCAGTTGCGGCTGTGAAGGAGTATCTCTGACTGTAGTGTCTTTACTTGTATTCATGATCTAGAGCATCGCATAGGTCGGGACTCCAAAGGGAGTCTCTCTGGGCTGGAATCTAGGTACGGGTGGAGCTAGCTGGCTTCCTCCTGGAGGCAGAGAAGAATTCTTGGTGGACCTTTCAGATTCTAGAGCCCAGATATCCCTTTGGCCACGAGGGCTTCCTGGGGCAATGCGAGGTGAGGTTCTCACGTTGCGTTGCATCTCCCTGACCATCTTCTGGGGTGTCCCTCCCTCTGGTTCACCTCTGCGCCTCCTTCTCTTGTTAAGTACAGCGGGCTTATCTAGATGAAAAGGTCTGTCTCCCTGTTAAGTTCAACCGATTAGAAACTTAGTTTCATTTCACAACCTGCATCGCCTTTTGCTGTATCACCTAACGTGTTCACAGCCCCAGCGAATGTGAGGGGCTGTATTTTTCTTCCTCCTCTAGTCAGTGGTAGTAAAGAAAGCACAAAATCCCTCTAGATTTGCAGAGAGAATCCAGACCACATCTCCTGACCCGGTGAAGGACTGACATGGTTATAATATCAAGTTGGATGGGTGAATTCCAGCCAGTGCTCCCCAGTGGTAGCCTCAGCGAAGAGCTGCATTACCATGCTTCTTGTCTGTGAACGAAGTGCGCCTCCATCTCTTCCCTCTAAGCAAACAGAACCTCTAAGCCCCAATGTGGCTACTTCACGATTCCAGCATAATGCTGCTCAGTCATGAAATGTGACTCTTCAAAACTGTATTATGTGACAAGCCCGATGGTTTATGACACAGATATTGTCTTTGCGTACTTCATTTGCAGGTAAATTATTGAACATCTGACAATGCAGACCATGTTGTTTCTTAGTACAAATCTATTAGAGGGTGTTTTTTTTTGGAGGTTGTTGCTATTAAATTAGGGCTTTAACATTTCCAGACATGAAAAGTAAGTTTATTTTATAATGATTAAAAATCATTTCATAATTAGATTTGAAAGAATAGAGAGCAATTGGAAGAGCCAAGTCTCATGCAGGGCTTCTGAAGGGACAAACTCACTGCCCACATTTTGATGGCATTTGTGTGTCCCTTGGTTGTTCCAAACAAGAGAAAATAAAGGCTGATGGGAAAATGAGTCGTGACAATTGAGACCGGGAAGATACATCTTCAGGAAGATTTTAATTTTGATTCACATTCTGATATGTCTGTAGTTACAGATATATCAAGCTTTGGGTTTTTCAGCTTTGGAATAGCTTTTGTTTTCTGTGATTGGATCATTTATTTGATCCCCTCCAACAGAAATTATAACATTAAAATTTGTTAGAATGAAGCAGTGAGAGGAGTGAATTTGGTGTAGGAAGAGTGGAGGGGGTACACGCCTTGTCCAGTGGGGAGCTGCTGCTCAGATCCAGCCGATGTTTCCCAGAGGAAACAAGAGAATGATCTCACCAAATCTCCTGAGTTCTCATCCAAAATTCTGAATTCCGTGTAAGAGCCTCAGATTTTCAGAACACGAATACACAACTTCAAAACCATGTTTAAGACCTTTATCCAGTCACAGTATAGCCCAGAAGCCATTGGTTTTAGCTTTCTGTGTTCCCATGTGCCAGGCACAATACTTGCATGAGCTCATCTGATGCCACCCTTGGAAGCAAGCAGTGTAGGTGCAGCACAGTGAGACAGGTCACAAAACAGACTCTCAGCTGTAAACAGAATCGCTCTTCCAACCTTCGCTCCTACAGCGATTAACCATTCATGACCATAAGCGAAGTGGTTACTACCTCCTATCTGTGCTGGTTCTATCATCATATAAAATGCAAAGAGTAAGAATAAGAATATACCTTATAAGGTTATTTTGAAAATTCAGACTTAATTCTTGTTGGATTCCAGTAGTAACTGGATACAGAAAATGCTTGTGTTACTGTTACTGCTAAAAAATAAAAATAAAAAATAAAAAATAAAAAATAAAAAATAAAAAAAAGGAAAAGAGTCAACTCAAGCTCACTGTGTAGGTGACTTTGCTTTAAGGTCTCAGAGTGTGATTCCATTCTTGCCTCTTCTGTGTTGCTACTGGTAAAGTGTCATTGACGTCTCAAAATTGGTTTAAACGTGAGGAAAATTAGGTCCATGATTTGGATGCTAAGATGCCCAAAGCCTATTTCATTAAACTTGATAAATATGCCACAGGAATACAGATGAATGTCCTGAGCCTCAGAGTCAGGTGAACTGCTTGCTTACTTTCTCACTGGGCCTTAGAACAAGCTTAAAACCACCCTCGTGTTGCTTACAGCCCTTCAGTGGCCCTCTGTGGTTCTGGGATACACCCCAGTTATGCAGTGTGGTCGGGGTCTCCATGGTCTAGTTTCTCCTCTCCAGTCCCTGTGTTATGTCATCTCTTCTGGTCCTGGTCAGCCCTCGCCCTCCCAGAATCATCTTGACCTCTTTTGTTTCTGAAGATTACACTTGTTCTTCTCTCCGCCCGAAATACATTCTCCTTATTGTTTCATTTTGTTTTTTTGAGTTGATTGTTTATTGGATCTCAGTGGCACAGAGCTGAGTTAATCATGTTTCCTAATCCATGGCACATCGTCAGGCAGAGTCAATTATTTTATTTTGCTAGTTATTTCTTCCCCTGTATACCTTCTACCCAGGATCACTTTCCTTCTCCACCTTTCTCACGTATTTCTGAGTACCTTTTCTCATCTGTTTAATATGGACTTGTCCATATAAAACATGCAGCTGTTTTAAATTGGAATGTTTTTAATTAACATAGCACATTGTGTTATAAATGCGATGAGGCTTTCTTTAACACAACACTGTTTTATGATCTATCCCCATTGCTTTTCGTATACTTAGCTCACAAATTCCTCATGATGTATGGTTTTCTATAATGTGTACGTATTCCATTTTGTTTTTCCAGACCCCTCATAACAGACACTTAAGTTGCCTCCAACTACATAATTAACACCCCCTACCAAGCTGACGCTTTAAACTTATTCTGCTTTAGATATGGAAAGATTCCCCTAGGATGTGTAACTAAGAGAGACTGACAGGCACATGAATATTTAAGTTGACCAGGCCCCTCAGAGAGGTTTTCTGGGTGGTATTGCTCACCCCACATACACGCTTTTTGGATTTGCCTTCTTTCTTACATGTCTTCATTCTGAGTAGGAAGCAGTATCTGGTGGCTTTCACTGGCATTTTTCTAGTGACTAAAGAAATTGAGCATCTCTTCATGTATTGTGAAGCTATTCTGACTTCTCTACATCTGAGTCATCTATTCATAAGTTTATTCATCTTTTCTGTGAGTCTTCTACCTTTGCTTCATAATGGAATTATTTGCATGTTCTAGACATCTGTCCTTTGCCGGTTCTGGATGTTGTAAATATTTCTCAGAGTCTCCTAGTGGCCTGAAACCTCCCTCTTCTTTTGGCAGCTGACTACAGTTTATTCTCCAGTGTCAGTCTGGACTCTCCTTCCTCAGTGGGGCTTTGCACAGGCTTCAAGCTCCCTGGTTTCTTTTCCATCTTTTGTACATCCTTTAGACCTCAGTATTTCTCCTGCTATCCTGTTTGTCGGTCTATCCTTGTCACCTGTTTCAGTTTCCCCAATTTGACCCCAGACTTCCTGATGCAGCAGACCACATCTCATTCAATGCGACACCTCCAGCTTCTATTTCCAGGATTAGAAAGACAGAGCGAGCGTTCTGGAATCAATGGAAGGTAAACATCCATACTTCGTATGCATCCAGCAGTGATATATGACCATCACAGGCAGTGATCCATTAACCCATTAAACCATCCCAAGGATGTGTAATGAAGGATTTGTCATGCCCCTATTGCGGATGAGAAACCTCATGATGGTTGGCGTGGGCTGAAGGGTATGTGAATATATATATATATATATATATATATATATATATATATATATATATATCCTTAACTGAAAGTGCCATATTGAGTGCTTGAATGTTCTTGCCCAAAGCATAATCATTTACTTTCCCTTAAATATTTCCTTTATTCTTAACATGGCTGCAAAATCTGATTCATCTTCCCTGCCTTGCTCTCTGGCTTCATGTCTACCATCACCCTACCTCATTCTCTTTCTGAGTTACAAGAATACCAGTGTTCTCCCCTCCTTTTCTTCCTCTTCCTCTTCCTCTTGTTCTTTATCTTCCTTTAGTGCTGGCAATTGAATCCAGGGTCCTGTTCAAGCTAGATAAGCACTCTATTACTGAGCTACTTCCTTAGCTCTTTATTTTTTCACTTCGATATAGGACCTCCATAAGTTTCTGGGGCTGGCCTTGAACTTGAGATTATCCTGCTTCAGCCTCTCAAAGGGCTGGGATTACAGGCCTGCATCATCCTGGTTAACACCATTGTTCTTATAGTTTCCTCAAATACCAATTCTTCCCTTCTGAGCAGCCCTCCTCGATCTTCCATACCAAGGTAAACCTCATCTGGGGATCTTATTAAAAATTCAGATTATTATTCGTTATATCTAGGGTTATGGATGTTTAAGAATCAGCATTTCTGACACATCGCTGGTGATTGCATTTCTCCTGCTCTACAGATCAGATCGATCGATAGACCATGGTAAATTCTGGTTTCACCCTGTAGGTCAGGATTTAGCTCATTCTTTTCTTAACCCTTCACTCCCCTCCCAACTAACAGTTTTTGCTTCTGAGCTCAGTTTAAATATCACTGCCTTGAGGAATTCATCTCCGGTTCCGCCTAGACCAGGATGTGGGTCAAGTGTGTACTTTGTTCTTGCATTTTTGAAGCTCTTAACAGCGCTGTCTTGTTAAGTCACCAGATGACTTGCTCAGTGTCCATGAACCCAGCTGAACTAGTAGCTGAGAGGAAGACAGCCACCCTGCAGGTGCCCTCACAGTCCCTGCACTGAGCCAGGGGACACCTGTCACACACCCTCAGTAGACCTATGGTAAAAACTTTGGGTTGTGAGTAACATGTTCTGGAACATGAGCAAACATTTCTAAAAACTTTTAACCTAATAAACAAGCGATATCTTGCAGTGAGAGTCATACACGATGCCCAACACCAGATCACAAATAAACCGATGGTTCTTTCTCTCTCTTTGTCTCTGTTTCTGTCTCTGTCTCTCTCTCTCTGAGATTGTGGGTGATAGTCCCCGACAACAGGTATGGAGGACATCTCATCAGCAGAGGAAGAGGAGAAAAAGCCAACAGGATCCCTCACTTCAAATGTGATTAGAGAGATGTGTAAAAGGTGAGAAACAGCAAAAGTTTGTGGAGGAACACCATCCAAATAAAGATATGGTGGTGTGAGCAATGAATCTTCTTAACAACAATACAGTGCCACATTTCCGCGCAACTGTCAAAAGGAGGCCCAAGCGAGTGCCACTGGCTTAGTTCCTGTTAAAGTTGCATGAAAAACAGAAGATTCCCCCGAGCCAACAGTGAGTCTGTGTAACAATCGTCTACACAGTGATACTCCTCGCACCAGCCGAGAAGGTTTTTCAGGGTAAATACTGGCTAATTTGTCCATTTTTCTTTACATTTTAAATTACGTAACAGTATTATAATAATTTTATGTGAATATTTTGGGGTTGTGGAACGAATTGTCTGAGTTTCCATTATTTCTTACAAGGAAATTCGCTTTGATATACAAGTATTTTGGATTACAAGCATGTTTCCAGAACAAATTATGCCCCCAAACCAAGACTTTACTGGATATTATTCGAAAGAAGTGTAAAGAGAGATGAATCGTGTATTTGGCTCAGAGACCCCAGGAGATGGGATTTGCAGCCTCTTCTGGGCCATTGATTCCTCTGAGAGCTTGTGGATGCTGTTCCAGCGAAGCCCCTCCCAGGAAATCGGAGCATATGAAGAAAATATCACCCACATTCCATCGCGAGAGGCGAAGACACGCTGTAAAATGATCCCAGTGCATCTCCTCTTCAAAGCACCAGGCTCGCCCTAGAACTTCCTTCCCTGCCTCCCACTTCAGTCCCCTTTGTTGTCACCCTGACGCCTAGCCGCGTGGGTGTTCTCTTCACAAAGTCACAGCAGCATTTTCACCTGGAACTCACAGCCAGAGCCAGGCAGTATTTGTGTTGGGGTGTTGGGGGCGGGCGGGAAAGCCTTGCGAACAAATCTGTGAGCCCTACATTAGTGGAGACTTACCATGAGCCCGAAATCGCTTTACCAGATGTGACTGATTTTTAATTCAGGAAGTCTGAAACTTTATGTCAGAGGCCTCCGTCTCTCGGCGTCATGTTGTGTCTGTGCCTGCTGGGAGCAGAAACACCTCCTTCCGTGCATTTGTGTGGACTGTTTTGACTGAGCATCTTGTTTTTACTCCCTGCCACCGAATTTACCTTTTTTGAAACCAGTGGGCCAGAGAGGTAATTTTCTTGTACCTCAGTATCTTTACCTGTAAAATGGGTTCAATCAGAGCATCCTCTGAAGTCTTGGTGCATATTTTCAATTGTGCACTGCCCAGCCTCTAAGAGAGCCAGACTAGAGGAGCTTCCCATCCTCATTTTAAGCTTATTATCTAATCTTTCGGCTCACTTCTTTCCTCCCAGGCTTCTGGGGCTAGAGTACATTAAAATCTCTTATTGGCACTGCTATTTATTTGGAGCCAGGGACATTTTATTCTTTTCCAGCTTGTACAAACCTGGGCTTGGCTTCCATCCACAGCCAGACTTAGAAATTATAACACATTACCAGGTAGGTATTCATTGCGTGGTATTATTCTAAAAGACTTCTGGGGCTTGAGAGATTTTGAGCAGTGAATTTGAGGAAGACACCCTGTAGGTCGCAGTAAAAGCATGTGTAGGTAATATTTAAGGTTTTTTAAAGTCTTTAATATTCTTTCAGAGGTTCCATTATGTACCACGCCAGCTTCAGGTGGAGGGTAATTTGAATATCACTGCTGGGGAGGCCGGGGCGGAGGAGGAGATAGCAGTGGGCAGAGGACGGGCCCCTCACCTTGTCTCTGGAGAACGGCACCAGGAGCTGGCAGTGGAGGCTTGCCTCACACCGCGTGTTAGTTTACTGGCTGTGTTGTAGTTACACAGGTGAAATACAATGTTTGCAAGGGGCAGCCCCGTGGGCAAGGCTTCCAAGCTTCAGGCTGCTGCTGGGGTCTGGAGACCCTCAAGCGACCAACACATTAACCGTTTACTTGCTGGACCCTGAGCAACCAGTTTTCAGAGTGAAAACTGAAGAGGGAGCTGCTGACACTAGACCGAGGAACCCCTGGGAAGTGCTCAGAGTGGCCGGGTAGTGGGGGACACACTTCGCCAATAGGTTCGAAAATATTTCAGTGTTTTAGCGATTGCTGTGGCCCTAATGTTGCCTCACTGCTAAATACCAGCTGCATCAGTAGTTACATTCCACAGTGAGAGTTTAACTAGGAGAGAATTAGTCTCCCCTTCTTTTCAGTTAAATCCCACCTCTCTTCCTAGCACACCCCTCCCCTCCACCTCTATTTTCCCATTCAAACACTATGTCCATGGCGCATGTAGGTTGTTCCCTTTTCTTTTCTTTCTTCTTTCTGTTTTGTTTTCCATCACAAAAAGCAGAATCATGCATTGTGAATCTAAGCAGTTTTTTTTTTTTGAGACAGGGTCTTGCTTTGTAGTTCAGGCTGGCTCTGAGCTCACTATGGAGCCCAGGCAAGCCTCGAACTCAGCAATCCTCCTGTCTCTGCCTCCCGAGTGCTGGGATGACAGGCATGAGCCACCACGCCTGGCACTGTGGTATGTGGTATTGATGGCTGGTGGGCGTGAGTCTCCACGCCCAGCACTGTATGTGGTTTCCAGGGATCGAACTCAGGACCTTGCACTTGTGAGGCAGGCGCCGGAACCACTGAGCTAACCCTCCGGCCCCTAAGCACTTTCTTAACTCATCTTTGCTCAGTGTTCTCGAGTGAGGAAACGGATGCATAACAAGGTTAAGGGAGCTCTCAAGTCATTAGCGCTGGAGGAGACAATCAAGTCTAACTAGTCTGGCTTCAAACCCAGTTCCCCCGTGAGTGCTGAGACCGAGCACCACCAGGACCAGGAAATAAAAGTGGACAGAGGTCTAGTACCTCCAGCAAGTAAGGAGAACACCTGGGTTATTTACAAGGCAGTGATCTGCAAGAACAAAGGAAGCTAGGAGTTTGACTGGAGAAGTGGATATATATTCATAAAGGAAACCACAGGGAGAGATAGGCAGATGTCTGAGCATGCTCAGTGTAAGGTGTACGTTTTTGAGCATGCTCAGTTCGTGGTCAGAGCTCATTCAAAAAGAAAAGGAAACATAGATACTTCTGGGCATGTTCAGTTCATTATTACAGTGAGCCATGTTTACCTAAAACAATGTGTAAGAGTGACTTGATGACCTTGGCTCTATCTAAGTTTCTGCAAAGAATTTTAGCCAGAACAAAAAGAAAGAACAACTGGGACCGGAAGGTTAGCTCAGTGGTTCTGGCGCCTGCCTCACAAGTGCAAGGTCCTGAGTTTGATCCCTGGAAACCACATACAGTGCTGGGCGTGGAGACTCACGCCCACCAGCCATCAATACCACATACCACAGTGCCAGGCATGGTGGCTCACGCCTGTAATCCCAGCACTCGGGAGGCAGAGGCAGGAGGATTGCTGTGTTCCAGGCTTGCCTGGGCTACATAGTGAGCTCAGGACCAGCCTGAACTACAAAGCGAGACAGTGTCTCAAAAAAAAAAAAAAAAAAAAGAACAACTTTGAGGTGTGTTAACGGTCTGAAAGGGGCAGCAGTTTTCTCCCCGTCAGCGTAGAAGTTTTCCCCTAAAGGAAGTGGCCTTGCTTGGCAGTTAACTCTTTTTAGTACCACAAATGAAGTGTATTACACTGTACTTTTTGTTAGTGCTGTGGATTTCCATGTTAAATTTTACAGCACATTGTTGTTTTTGCTCTGTGTCAATACACATGACTCTGACTCATTTCTCTAAGTGCTCATAGTGTAACCATCACCTTGTTAGATTTATCAGTTTCCATTAATGCTTGTTTTTTTTTTCCTGAGCATTCATCCAACATGTTTCCAGTTCTTTTCTCTGAATGTTCCCTCACCCTCCTCTGCAGTGTTTCTTTGAAGGTGAGCAGTGCTGACAGTGCTACAGTCTGGATGTAGTCTTGTACAAATAAACCTCTATGCAGCTTTTACGGATTTTCTAAATTACAACTTCAGAAAGGGGAATTGCTCGCCATGATGCTGCAAATAGCTTGAGTTTGGGGCCGAATTTTACAAATCCCACAATGAGAGTTGATAAGTTTTAGCCAGAGTGTATGTGTCACATGATCGCCATTTCTCCATCGAATCATCAGTAGCAGTGGTTATTCATTGTTTTGTAATGTCTGGATCATGCTATCCTGAGGAAGACAAACACATGCATGTAATGAACGAGGGCACTTTTATTAGCACAGCATGCAGTGGGTCTACCAATATTGGATTGGAGACCCTGAAGAATGGCTACCGGCCCCTTTTAAGGGCATTTCAGGTTACACACGGGAGGGGGACCTAAACCTTCTAGTAATTGGCTAACAGTTTGATCTATCATACTTCTCAGGTGGTCATTGGTAGAGGGGGGGAATAGGAAATCCTTGGTAGGAACAGCCCTATTGATTAGCTCACCGGTTAATTATGTGAGCTATGTCCCCTTAAGCTCTTCAGGAAATCACTGTACTTGGCAACCAGTGCAACCAGTTCAGCAACCTTACTGACTTGTC
>PVIC010013051.1:0-38690 GCA_004025085.1 Thryonomys swinderianus
GTGGCAATTTGGTAGTAAAATCACCTTTTTTTAAAATTTTGAGCTCATTAATTCCAATTTATTTTTAAAGAGATTAGCATTTAACTAGTGTGATTCTCCAAGTATACTATGTACTCTTGTCTCAGCTCCAATTTCTGTGACCTATCATCATGAATTCATCCTAGGGCTTTCAATGAAGTTTTCAGTTCCCTTTACATTTGTTTTCTGCTCATGGCCTCTTAAATTTAGCTAAAGAATCTTTAGCACCCATTCTCTAACACTTGGTTCTTACATACTAGTATTATCTCAAATGATAATTATTATAAATCAGCTTTAGATTTTCAACTATAAAGCAGATGTTATGTTATTGAAAATCACCATTGCTATTGCCTCTCATGACAGCAAATCCAAGATCAAACTAACTTTATTACATTAATACATTTTACTTTTGTTTTGCTCTAGATTTTGTTGTTGCTCTTTGATGTTTACGTTTAACTTAAAGAATTCTTGACATTTTATTCTGTATTGGTTTTCTCTAGAGAGTTTTCCTTTGAATCATGATATTCCATTCCTTCTATAAAACTGTTTTTTGGCTGTTTATCTTTGTGTGTATCTAGCTATATTTCTGCATTAAGTATCAAGTCTTCTACTATTAAAGAAGAAAGTGTATTGAGGGTGTCCAAAATTTGGTTTGACTAATTTATGTGAAATGAAGAGAAGTTTTCTTTGGCTGAATATAAAATCTATTATATCATATGCAAAATAATAAAATCTTCTTTCGAAGTATATTTTTACTAATGCATTATTTAAACAAAAATAAACATATAGCCTGAGGGCTTCACATTAGATAAAACTCATCACCCTGATGAATCAATTAAAGTGATTTAGTACCTGCTAGTTTTGTTTTTGTTTTTGTTTTTGCCTGAGGCATTTTAGGTTAAAATTTCCTTCATTCTGCCTTTTTTCTTTTTTTCATCACTAGGGACTGAACCAAGGGTATCTACACTAAATTATGTCCTCAGAATGTTTTTATAATTTTCATTTTGAAATGGGAGCTCTAAGTTGTCTAGATGTGGCTTGAACTTCTGATGTTCCTTTCTCAGTCACCTAGAATCTGTCATTGATTCTTACATAGTAGTTTATGTCTCTTATAACTGGCACTTTTAGATCACATTAGCCATATTATTAACCACAATAGAATTAAAAATAATCCATTGGAACAGTCTTGCATGTATTTAATTTTTAAATTCTCAGTAGTTACCAGTATATATGTATGTATGTATGCATGTATGTATGTATATATACATATATATGTATATGTATTATATAGTTACACATATGTTCACTTAGTTGAATCTGCATTGGCACTGTTTTTTGATGTCATTTAACTTGAAATTTCATGCACATTACTGTTCTGAAAAAAGAAAAAGTAAAGGTTAGATGAGATTTTAGTTCAAATAGTTTAGAAAACTTTATGACTCATTATAGAAAGTATTTTATATTATGTCACCTCATAGAAATGTTATGCCTACTTATTAGATATAGAGTTTTCTATAACTATTTCATACTTTTTTAAATTTTAGAATGATTTATTTTAATTATTTTTATTACAACTTACAAAATTATGATTTCCTTAATTATTTCCATTATTACCTATTGACTTCTGGAAAAAATTCTCCTTTAACTAGGGCTATTTTGTTATACAGAAATGCAGTTATTTCACAAAACATGAGATAAATGTTTAATTATTTCCCTGTGATAGTTTTAAGATTACAGGATTTTTGACCTAGTTAAGCATCCATGGTGAAAATGGAATTTTATATATTCAATCTGATTGAATCAACTCTAGTCATTACTTTTAATGTTCAAATTACTCCGTGCTTGGCCAAAAAGGAACCCTTTAAATTAATCATTTTTAAGGTGTCAAAAGATAATATGGTCCCATTTCATAACTTCTCAGAAAATTTTGAGTTTGTAATCCTTTAAAAATTTATATTTCACAGTATCTGAAACAGTTTTTTCAGTAAGTACATAAACATTAAGTATACAGTCTGAGTTTCATAATTTTATTCAGTTTCTTTTTTTTCTTTTGAATAGCATAACATTTTGTATATGACTTAAAAATGTGTTGAATTTATGCCAAATTTTCTTCTCCAGATCAGTATCTGTTTAGTTTTAATCACATCATCATAAATGTTCAATTTATGGGCAGGAACCGATTCAAATATTTATATCAAATTATGCTCATAAAAAAGTTATCCTTGGCAGGCATGGTGGCTCACAACTGTAATCCCAGCACTCGGGAGGCAGGGACAGGAGGATTGCTGAGTTCGAGGCTTGCCTGGGTTATATAGTGAGCTTAGTTCCAGCCTAAACTGTAAAGCAGGACCTGTCTCAAAAAAAAAAAAAAAAAAAAAAAACTTTATCCTTACTTCTCTTTATTTAATTGCCTCTCTTTAGTCATAGATTACAATTAGAAATATCCATCCAGTTATTTTATTTCAGCTAAACCTAAAATGTACTTTGTACAATGTAACCTAAACATCTTCATTTACCAATGCAGAAAAATCTCCATTTTAAATGGAGTATAATTTATTAAATCAATTATATTTGATTGGCAGGTTAATATTTCCAATTTTTTACTTTATATTTTAAAGTAATGCTAAAGTAAATAAACATATACTGACTTATTTTGCATTTTTTTCTATTGCACCTTTGAGGAATATTTATATAGGACATTAAAATTACTTAATAAAAAGGCAAATGATAAGATATTTTTAAATCTAGTTTTTAGAGCTGCTTTAAATAAATTTTAAAACTGATTCAAAAGTGTACAGGGTTCCCATAACCTCATTTGTGTGATTTTTTAAAAAAATTCTCTTTACAATGTTTTTGGTAGGGCAAAAATATTTCATTAAAATGAAGCTCATTGTATTTTACTTTAACACTTCCACATATTATCTGTTTTATTGTATGGTATTGTCTAAAGATTTTAAAGTTTTGAATGCTACATTTAATTATATGATCCATTCAGAGGTAATTTCTAAAAAAGAATATATATCCATGTGTATACACTTTTTTTTTCTTTTTGGAATGTGACTATCTTGTTTATCCAGCACCATTCAGTGAAAGGACTATCTATTCTTCACAAAATTACCTTGATTCTGTTGCCAAAGATCCTTTGGCTATTGAATATAGCTCTATTTCCAGGTTCTGTATTATAATCCTTTTACATGCTCACCTATCACGTTACCAATACTATATTATTGTGATAATTTTGCCTTTATAAAATATACTAAGCACATGTACTATCAGTCCTCCAACTTTTCAACATCCAACAAATAATTTGATGGTATTTTGTTTTGGATTTTATAGATGATACAAATTTCTGGTGTATATTTCAACTGTGCCTTCAGAATCTTTAGAAAATTTTCATTGGCAAAAGCTACAAGGATCTTTTCTCTTTGGCCTTATCCGCAGCATATTCACAATACTGTTTAGCTAAAAATTTTTAGTTGATTGCAATTTTAATTCCTCATGAATAGCCAATTTTAATATGACATACAAATATATGTAAAAGTGCTTAACATCACTGATCAATAGGGACATGTAAATACACACCATTTTTACTGCAGGCCAATAGTCTAAGACCATCACTAGATGCTTCAAGTATCAGATTATACTAAAAGCTCTGTTCTGGTACTTCCTGTCTTTCTAAGCACTTATTATAAACTGCAATAATAACTTCTGCAGTTTCTATTCTAACACCAAAACTAGCGTGAACTTCATGTCTGCTGTTCAGTATTTCATGGCTAATTTTTTGTAACCTACATCCTAATAAAGTCTTTCCATATTGTTATGGTCTAAATGTGTCTCATATTTCATATATTGGAAACTATATGCTCAAAATCATAGATTATCGGTCGAGATGAGGCTTTGGGGAGGCAATTAGAGACACAGAAGATCAGTGAGGAAAGATCAGCATAACTACATTAATGGCCTTATAAGGAAAGGAAGAGACAGGCAAGGTAGCCAGTGGTCCCCTGTGTGATCTTGGGACTTGGGAGTTTCCAAAAGCAAGGACCCAATCACAGTATACAGCCCCTGGTTTGTGGATTTTCCATCCCCAGAACTGGAAGAGATTTCTTTATAAATTTGCCAGACTACTACTCAGAGGAATGAACATGGACTGAAACAGAAAATTGATGTGACAGTGAAATGCTTTGATTAATAAATGAATTCATGAAAAATGTAGATAGCCTTTTGGGACTGACAGTTTCTAGAGACTGGAACATTTTGAACTAGGAAAAAAAAAAAGACTATCCGGGCATGAATGGAGCATTAATGATGGTTCTGGTGAAGCCTCAAAAAAGGATAAACAAGTAGGGAAAATGGAGAACTTTTTGGAGATCATTTGTGTGGTTATCACCACAATGCTCATAAAAATGTGGGTTGTAATGTATATACAGTCGAGGTCCCAGATGGAAACGAAGCACAAAGTATTGGGAGTTGAAATGTAGGCAACCTATTAAAAGAAAAAAAATGGTAAAACATTAACTAAATTAGACTGACGCAGGAGACCTTTATAGAAGAGAGAATTACAGAGTGATGAATAAAAGATATTGGTAGAAGAAATAGATAAACTGCAAAAATATTCAGGTTGCTGCATGGTTGCTAACAGTAAACTCTGAAAAGTAAAACTGACTTAAAGATGCAGTTTATTATTTATGTATTTATGTATTTTTGCAGTACCAGGGATCAAACTCAGACTGTGGGCATGTGAGGCTAGGCCCTATAGTTTATAATTAAAAAGTAGCTAAGCGGAAAGACTTGAAAAGTTCTCAGCCTGAACTTTTGGGAGACTAGTTTCTCTCACATCATGGTCAGGAAAGAGGAGGGGAAGTTACAGAGTTCCCCCCAGCCCACAGGGCCCTATCTCTTGCTTTCTACCCCTTACCAATAGCAACAAGCAGGAGCTTGAGGTTTTACTACCTGGACCTTTTGGGGTACATTCCAGGTCTGGAGTAGAGCATCATTCTTATCTTTGTAATATTATTTCCACATATTAACTTCATGTTTTAGCGCCTTACATAGTTTGCCAGAATTTAACTATGTATTTGGGAGTTTTCTCCAAAATTCAATTTGGCGATTGTGGTAGAGCTTCATAAATTTTACATTTTGACTAGTAAGCATTCT
This sequence comes from Thryonomys swinderianus, assembly GCA_004025085.1. NCBI lineage: Eukaryota > Metazoa > Chordata > Mammalia > Rodentia > Thryonomyidae > Thryonomys > Thryonomys swinderianus. Next base: position 5,176 of record PVIC010013051.1, read on the forward strand.
GTGTCCCTTTGTGTAGATACACTGATTCAAACTGCCATTTATCACTGCAAACAGTAGCTGCACAATATGCATTTATCATGCATTACAGTTTTTTAAAAATATATTGCTTCCCGTTCAATAATATTAACATTATGCACACATCTACTTCACTCAACATCCTTTTTATAAATTCTCAAGATTCATCTTTCACCTTTCCTTTCCAGTATTTCCAACATGTTCACACATTATTACCAGTCCTTACATTTCTAATGGTGTTTTTCAAACTATGTTTTTTTAAAAAAATGTTATTTTCGTTTTGCACTTTTAGTTTTTTTAATGTTTTTCATTGGTTTTAAAGATAATATGTTTTACATAAAAGAAATGGAGGTGAACAGGCCTTGAGTAGGACATTTTAAGTTCCTCTGGATAAGTAGTTAGCTATACTTACAATTATTAGTAATTGTGGTGTAGAGGCTAAACTTTACTCTGATCCTTTTTTTTTTTATTTCATTGACTTGGGAGAATTGCTAGTGATTACTTGCATAACATCAGAGATATGTATTTTTTTTCAATTGTATTATTCTATTATGATACAACAACCACACTGATGCAGTGATAAGAGGGTGAAAGAAACACTCTGCAGTCTGATTTAGCCTTGTAGTCTACTAGCACTCATAGACTTTCACATTTAATAGTACCTTTAAGCTTTCTAAATTTTGAGGGTTTTTTTTTTAACCTAATTTTCTATTGAAGGAAAGTCCTGTTAAGAAAAACAGAACACTCTGGGTAAATTTCATAATCATTCTTTTCTCAACCCTTCTTGGAATGTGATAGTTAACTGATCTGTGAGTCTGAGTGACACCAACTAATAACTTTATGGAATGCAAGAAAAATTAGGATGGGAAATACTCTGTTTCTTCAGAGGCATTCCAGTCTTCACCTTTACATCTGCCATCATCTGCTGGCTTCCAGGGCAGATTCTTCAGCCTCTAGCACAAAAGAATCCGCCTGCAGTACAGGCTCTTCAGCCTCCTGATATGGAATCCTGTGGGGACTCCATGAGCTGCAGACCTTCAACAGAATCCTTCGGATCTCCACCATGCACACACACGTTTTTTACTCTTGCACGCCTGATTCTGTAGGTGTCAGTTATAATCTAATCTAATAAAACCTTATCTATATTTGTATATCTTGCATTAACTCTGTGTATCTAGTAAGTACTGACATATGTGGAGGGTCTGTGAGAATCAAATAATACATTTTTATGAATCACCTTTCTGGTGCTGGAACAAAATACCTGAGACTCACAATTTAAAGGACAAAAGTTTTATGTTGGCTCATGCTTTAAGTTGAAAACCAAGGTAAACAGTCTCCAAGACGAAGTAACAAGAGGAAGAAAACATTTTACCTCATAGCATCCAGGAAGGAGAGTTAGCAAAAAGATGCACTTTTCCAGTCATAACCACAGTGACTTGTGTCCTCCAGGTAGTTTCTGGAATCTGAGTACCAATTCAGCTGAATTTATCCACTGGTAAATTACTTTCTCATGATTTCATTATCATCTAAATGCCCCACATCTGAACATGGAATTATTTGAGCAGTGATAAGGTTATATTCAAAACTGTGGAACTAGTTTGACTGCCCCCTCATAGTTTTTAACTTTCCAACTTGGTCACACTGAATACCCAGAAATTTATCAATTATAATGCAGATGTTGCTGTGGTAATTTTCTTTACCAATGAAATATAATACTTTGTGTCTCCCTAAAGTGGTTCAGATACGGACTGGTGTCCTGCAGTCATATACTAGAAATCTGATCATATAGAGAGGTCGTGAAAACTATAAGAGCTGGCCATAGTGGGATGTAGATAATTAGTTCATTGTAGGTATTGAGCTCAGAATAAATTAATGTAGTTCACATGAAATTCCAATTGAGTCCCTGCTAAAGTTTTTATGTTCTCCAAATCTTTTCCCAAAGACCATATGCTAAAAGGTTGGTTTCCATTTTGATTTTACTCAGACATAATAGAATGTTGAATAAGTGGAATCTCCTGAGAGGAAGTTATGTAATAGCAGGCATGCCCCGAAGGGAACACTGGGTCTCTAGCCCTCCTTTAAATTTCTTTTCCTTCCTACTCATCACAATAGTAGCTATCTCTACCATATGCTCCTCACAGTGATATGTTGCCTTAGGAGGCCCAGAGAAGTGGGCCAAGTGATCGAGGACAGAAACTTTTAAAAGAATTTAAACTTTATTTTTATCTATATTGGTACATTGCATATGCACATCATGCTCACACTCAATATTGGGAATTTGTACCAGTATATGACATGATGAGAGAGAGAGAGAGAGAGAGAGAGAGAGAGAGAGAGAGAGAGAGAGAGAGAGAGAGAGAGAGAGAGAGAGAGGGAGAGGAGAGAGGGAGAAGACAAACTTTTCAAACAATGAGCCAAAATAAATCTTCCTCCTTATAACTTGGTTATACTATGTATGTGTTAAAGTTATGCAAAGCTGACTCCTGACATTATTAAGTGAAGCCATTCTGAACGCTGGATTCCTTGTTGATGATTTTCTTTCTGGCTGATCTTCCATATTGTGAGGCAGCCAACAAGGCCCTCACCAGAATCTGCACCGATGAAGCCACCTTTTCTTGAATCTCTGGCCTCCAAAGAAATGTCTTGGAAATAAGCCTCTTTTCTTTATATATTATCTAGCTTTGGATGTTTTATTAAAACAACAATAAATGGAATATCATACATGTTTTGGCCTTAATTTTCAGGGCTTAATTTGTTCAGAATTTTGATGTAACTATGAATGGTTACTTATTTTCAGTTCATACAATATTATTTTCAGGTAAATGTGAGTGAAAATTCCTAAAATTTTACGTCAACCAAAAGATCACAGGGGCCCCTATGATTCACACTTTGTGTTCCCTTTGTTGAAAATATATAGTGCTTTCTGTTCCCAAAAGAATAGCTACAAGACGCACGGTAGAACTAATAGATATTAATCACAATAATTGCTGGAAATACAATCTGAAAAATATACATCACAAATGATTAAAACTGAAACTCTGAAAGGAGAGAGTTCCAGTATCAGGACAGTTTTTGGTAGATAATTTATTTATTTACAATGTCATTGTTTACTTTCAAATAACATCAAAAGCTGAGGTCAAAAGGCTGATTGATGGCAGGAAAGTGAGATTAGACACTTGATAGAACATTCTCCTGTAGGATATGAAGAAGGTTGGACCTGAAAGCACCAGTATTTTGTTAAATGATGCTATTAAACTGTTTTCCCTCCTGGGAAAAGTTTAGCTGTCTGTTATAAAGGACACCTTTTCCTTTGGGCAAAATAACTAAAGAGATAGCATTGCAAAACCAGGCATTTGAGGCCATGGAGGATGGTTCCTGGACCAGTTTTATAGCTATAACCTTGGGAAGTCCTTTAGTGTTCCCTGCATTACTGACCTCATCAGTAATATAAATATAATAGGGATTTGGGGAAGCTTAGTGAGATAATGTCTCTAATGTGGATTTAGGAATAAATTAGAAAAATTAGTTTCTTGCATGTACAGCCACTGGCAAGAATGATAAAGTGAACCTTTGCAGCAGATGTGTGTCAGAGGACTTTTCAACCAGGAAAACACATTCACACCTTGAAAATTGTGAATAAGCCAACATAACACACTGATTACAGTGTTCAAATGAACTCTAAATTTGCTGTTTAGACATTGTTAGCAAACTCTAAATCCCTACATGGAAATAGTACTCTGGGGCTAATTTACATTTATTAATACACATCTCAAGTTCTGTCTTATGAGGCAGGCCAAATAATGAAAATATTTCCAGTTTTCTACCTCTCATCCTGAAATCTTATTTAATTTGAAAGCAAGTACTAATAGGGGAGTTTTTAGGTGCACTGTTTTAGAGATTTTAACATAAGGTACATTTTAACATCAAATATTTTGCGCTTCACCACTGAAACAGCATTGTCTCAGAATAAATTTGTCCAACCTGTCTTTCATCATCATATTCTCTTTAAAAATATTATTTAATTAGAATATCATAAATTCCTGGTGATTTTATTTATCTAATAGTTTGCCTCAAAATACTCCTTTAGTTTTTTTTCTATATTCACTTTTCTCAGCTTCTTATTCTGTCCCTAGTTTGAAACTACCATTCTGAAGGCAGAGCCACCTGGCCCTTGGAGGAGAAAACTCCCACACAGAAGGAAAATCCAAATATTATGAACATGGAATACATAAATGGCAGAAAGTGAGATAGAATAATGAAACCAAATACTTGTATTTTACCAGTAAAACAAAAATTTTCTTCAATCAAATATCACTTTCTGGGTTCAAAACATTTCTGTTGTCAATAAAATCTCATAAAATAATCTGGAGAAAGAAAAAATAAAATATTTAAATTGCTTTGAAGGGTATTTTTTTTACTATTATTAGCAGTTAATTAAAACTAACATTATGGGAATTGAAGCCATAGAAAGTTGAAGCCATAGTGAAATAGTTGAAGCCCTTGTGAAATATATCCTATTAAAACTTTTGAAATTGTAAAAGCTATTACTATGAAAAACACATTTTGACATAGTTACTTCTCATTTCATCTTTGTCCAGAGGCTTAATATTAGCATTTGTAGAAGCTATGTCTTCCATTCCAGCATATCATTTCATTTTATCTGATAAGCACTGACCAAATATTCAGTGATTATCTTGGATAATCACAGTTTCAAAATTGAAAAGAGAAGAAATTAATCTCATAGTGAAATGACAATATATTCATTTTTCACTTATATTCCAAAAATAATTAGTAACAGTTCATTTCGTTTTGGATTTTGTTATATACTTGTTTCAGGTTATTTAGAAATGTGGCATTAAAGTGTGTACAACACATTACTGATTTCCTTCCAAATAATTTTCTCATGTCTATTTTTGTTGATAATGAACAATCTAATTATATAACATTCAATTATTAATATTTCCTCTTAAATTATTATTTAAAATTATTTTTTTATTTTAAATAGTGTTTGTGGCCATGGCCATAGTAGTTTCTGCACATAATCTTAAATTATAGATCAAAAAAGATGTATTTATTTAATATTTATGAGTTTATTCAGCTATATTTGTGGTATATCTACACTCTTAAGACACTCACTCTATAAATGGTTTAAAATAACTACAATGAATCAAATCAGTGAAGATGATAAAATATGCATTATTTTGTAGTTCATTCATAGTGTTAACTTAATCATTCAATTCCTAATTTAAAGATGAGTAAATTATTCAAAATAAAATAATAGCTGGTTACTATTACTGCACCTGTGGTGTAAAAAGATATTAAATAATAAATGAAAAAAGAAATATGTCAAAATTTTCTGATTGATACAAAAAAAGGCTTAGATCATTTTCAAAGTGTGTGGGAAGATCCATGTTATAAAAAAGCAGTTCTGATTAATGTAATAAAATGTTTTTCTTATGAGTTGAATAGTAACTCATTCTCACTTTGAAAGCATATTTTTTTAATATTGAAGATTGAAATGTTACATAAAGTAAATTATCACCAGAAATGTTGTGACTAGACAAATTGAATATTTTTATATTTATCATACCTTAAATAAATACAAATTCTTGTCTATTTTAAATGTTGTGTGAAAAAATATAAATATGAAGTATTAATATTGTTAAATTAAAATTTTAAAAAGTATTTTTTTTGAGACAGTGTTTCAGTTTTTAGTTCAGGCTGGCCCTGAGCTCACTATGTAGCCGAGGCAAGCCTTGAACTCACAGCAATCCTCTTGCCTCTGCCTAGAAAGTGCTGGGATTATAGGCATGAGCCACCATACCTGGCTTTAAAAAGTATTTTTAAAATAAAAATAAGCAAACTCCAAGTTTTTCAACTACAGAAAGGCAAATTAAGATCTCAAGCAATTATATTAGAAATGAGTTGGCAGATGGGTGATCATTTATGATCATAATGGTAGTGATTCAGCTATTATAAAAGTAATGGTATATGCTTTGCTGTGGGTGAGATCAAATTTAGTACTCAAGTAGTTGTAGATAGAGATTGGGAAATTTGAATACACTCAATAATGTTGTTAGCCACTATTATAACTGCCATATTCTGTACATCTCACATGCCTGTCTTCTGAACAAATTTAGTAGCTAACCATCTTCTTGTTTATCTTTCATGAAAATTTATGCATTGAAGAAATTTGGTAGCTAGAGATACATTTTTTTGAGAAAAAGGTAAGCATATTTTCTTTCATTATAATAAGGATATGAGCCAATTAAAAAATTGTAGCCTTTGTAAGCACTGAACTTTGCTTTGGTCAGGTGTTTTCTTCACTCTTCATGTCCCACTGTTTGCATGTATCATCGTGTGCTTATCAGGTCATTGGTGGGAACTGGTTCTACTGTTGTACCAATGTTCAAACTTCATATATCCACTGACATGAAAAGTTAAGTGCCGTTTCTCATTAACACAGAAGTCTTGAACCTTCTGCTGAAATTTAACAAACATTTCAAGTTAAACTGTTAACTTTCAAGCATGTTAAAAATCACATACCTTCCATAGTTCTCGACAGATGTTCTACTCATATCCTGTCCTGAATTTAACATGAATGAGCTTTATTGATCATTGAATTTTTTCAGGCTAAAACTGATTGATCTTTCAAAAATATCTCAATTATATTTTGTGGAAATAATAACTAACAAATAATTTTTAATTGAATTCTTTATTGGTACAATTTATATACATCTCAAAATCACATATAACTTTGGGAAATTTGTACCACTATATGCCACAAGTTAATTCTCATTTTTACCCATATCCCTACCCACTCCCCCCAACTAACAAATAATTTTAAAAAATTTGCAATTATTTTTCAGGATGATATGTAATATTTATAATTATCTTCAAGAAGGACACGAAGAAAGGAATTATGTAATAACTTCTCTGTTGGTTTTATTTATTTATTTATTTAAATTGAATTCTTTATTGGTACAATTTATGTACATCTCACAATCACGTATAACAATGGGGAATTTGTACCAGTATATGACACAAGTTAATTTGCATTTTTACCCATATCCCTACCCACCCGTCCCTCCCCACCCCCTTTATACATACTCTTTTATTTTCTTTCTGTATCATATTTATTCCTTCCTTTCATTACATTCCCACACCAAATTTCCTATAGAAATTTCCCACTCTATAAAAGCTGTCACACTGTCTAGATCTCATTTGCATCTACAGGTGTTCATGTCAAAGAGAAGAACCAGAATTTGCCTATCTGTGATCTATTGCTTTCAGTTATTAGTATATCCTCCAGGTGTCTCCGTTTGCACCTAAATGATTTATTAATTTCACATACTAGTATATCCTCCAGGTGTCTCCATTTGCACCTAAATGCATCAATCTTCTCATTCTTTATGGCAGAGTAATACTCCATTTTATTAATTAAAAAACAAACAAACAAACAACAACAACAACAAAAACGCATCTTCTTTATCCAGTCTCCAGTTGATGGACATTTGGATTGTTTCCAAAATTAAGCTATCATGAACTGAGCTGCTATGAACAAGGGTGTACATCTGTCTTTCCAATGTGATTTTGTTTCAAATTCTTTTGGGTATATTCCTAGTAGGGGGATAGCAGGGTCAAATGGGACCCCTAGTCCTAGTTTTCTGAGAAATCACACGGGTCACCACAATGGTTGCACAAGTCTGCAATCCCACCAACAGTGGAGAAGGGTTCCTTTCTCCCCACAGCCACACCAGCATTTACCATTGGTTGATAGAGTTCAAATTAACAAAAATATTTTGACCAAAATTTATTTAATATAAAGTCATTTTTCTTCCTCTGGTTTGTTGTTTTATTTCAAACATGTACTATAATTTTTTTTCACATTCTTTTTGGTGTACCATGTTAATGATATATAAATCTTTAATGAAGAAAAGTTACATTAAATCTATCTATATATAATACAAGAAATCACATTTATTTTTAAATCTTTACACCTCTTGAATAAATACATGCCACAAACATGTCATTTTCTAAGATTGAAATAAAGAAAATGGTACTTACACATATGTTTATCCTTTCTTGCAAATTATTCGTAAATAAATTGTATGTATATATATATATATATATATATACATACATACATATACATAAAATGATAATAATGTAGCTTTTCCTAGAAGAATTTCATGGCAGTACTGACCCCATTTTAAATGCATATCATGTATATCTTTTTAATATTTTGAAACTTTGTGAATACTGATTATAATCAGACTCAAAACATTTTTTCAATAGTTTTTAACCATAGGAAAAATCTCAGTTTAATTGAAACCATGATGTTTAAAGCTATATTTTATTTCTGTATCATGTCTTTATATAGTTGAGTGATCGAAGTATCAAGTCCTTGGCATATCACCACTACCCTCTGAAGGTATATATAAAATACTTATATATCTTTTGAGAAAAAAGCTGACATAATTGGCACCTTTCTGGAATTTGAACTGAGGCATCAGGGACTGAAATATCCTGATCCTCAAATTGGGTTCCTCAGACTCAGGCCTGAGGCATTATTTCAAAGTTGAGAAGAGAATGCTATAGCTTTCGTTATAAAAATAGGGGCCTTGTCATCTTAGCTTGTCAGCTTGGCATTTCAACAAATGCTGAATTCAATTTTGGAGTAGGAGAAAGTATCAGGTGGACAGATAAGTAGCTCTTGAATATTATTCTATATTAGTTCATGATAATGTTGGCAATTTTATTTTTGATGTTCTAAGTTTATCCATAAAAAATGGCCAATTACTCTCCAGATTGAGTTCATACTCAAATAGTTCTGTAGCTCGCAATGTTACAAGATAAATAAGATTTAAGATTAGAGTAAATTTACCCAAAAGAGGGATAGAAAAACATACTATCTCTAATACCTAGCATTTGAGGTGATCAATGGTAGTAGGAAACATTAAAACAGCACCAGATGGTTAGAATAGCAAAACTCTATGAGAGCTCTATCTACTCTATAGCCTAAATTTCTCTAATTCTGAACAAAAGCTATAGAAACATACTACAGAGAAAGTATCATTTTCCATAGATATGCCTCTATAAAGTTTCACAAGAATTTTTGGCAAATGAGGTATACCATGAAGACAAGTTGAAAATTACATGTCATTAAAGATTTGCTAAAAGTTTTTAAAAGAACAGAATCAAATCCCCTTTCCCCAAAGCATTCTGATCTTTGAACATTTTGATATCATAATATTTTGAACCATAACCTCTAGATCAGTGGAAAATGTTAAAACATTAATTTACACTGTGTTTTTAGTCAGTGCTACCATGCCGGATGCTAATTTTATGGATGTATTTCTGTATCGGTTACTTAAAATTCTGTGTACAAGAACCTAATTGGCTAATATGCACCTTTAAGATGCAATGTTGATAGAGTGTGTGAAATAATAAGTAATCATTTCAATATTTATCAAATAAATGCATTAGCTACACACAATAATCAACAAAACACTATTTTATTATCTCATGAGGATAGTATATTATTCAAACTGAAGATTTCAGCAACTACTGTTAGATCCTTTTATTAATTATAAAATATTTATTATTTATATTAGGAAAGAAGTTACAGTACAAAAGCCAAATTCAGAGCACAACTTAATTATGGATGAAAAATACAAAAATGAGTACTAACATGAACATAAGGACCTACAAAAAACAACCAAAAACTTCAGCATATTTTGTGTTGATGTTTCATAAAATAAAATCAATTCATTATCATCTTTAACATCTTTGACTATAAAAGTTATAGTATACTCCGGTGCTTTTAAGTATACATTATTGTTTTTGCTTTATGTAATGTCAACTATGCCCAAGATTACAGAACCATATGAAAAACGTCCTAGTTTCCTAAAATGTCTTTCTCTTGCACAAAAGGAATTAGATGTTCGCACTCTCAGCCGCACACGCCTGACAAGCTGATTACCGCTCTCTCCTTGTGACAGTCACAGCTTGTTGTAAGTAAGAGGTTATAAATTCCATCCATTCATTTTCCCATTTCACTGTCCATAGGAGTTAGTGATACATGGAACTCTTCAGTACTACCCTTTTATGTCACTGAAAATAATAGCCAAATTCATTTCCCCCGCAGAATATAATTGAGATATAGGCAGCGATTCCAAGAAACACTGAACGTTTTATACGAGAGTCAAATCAGTTTCTCATGCTGTACTCCCACCAAATAAATGGCTTTATGATTTTTTTACTTGCATAGAAAATCTTCGCAGAGCACTGCCAAGTGCAAGGTGGCTTCTGTTTCCCAGTAGTCTTCCGTCACAATCTATCCATTTATGGCCATGTTGCCATGACATTTCGCTTTATCATAGTTTGTTTAAGGACACACAAACTGAAGGAAAATAAAACCCCGAAAACATAGAAACACTTTTTCTCAGTGCTAGCTACCATAGTACATATACAAAAGAGAAAATATAAATAAAATCATGGATTTCAGAAACAAATAGAAATTTAACAAATAATGTGTCTGAATTTGTAGTATTTTAATTATAGAAAATATTTATTCTGTTTATAAATGAAAGCATCCACCCTCTTACACACTGGAGATAATTAATACAATATTGGATTTACTGGTGACATTTTAATTAAAATATATATAGATATATATGGTAGAGGTGGTGTGTATTTATAAAGGCCAGAGATATCTAGGAATAACTTGGCAAATACTTTCTTCAATTTAAATTTTGTTGGCTTTAAAGATTTACCTTGTTATAATGCTTTTGCTTTCTGCTTTTTAAAGTGTAACAGGAGATTTATGGTATGTAGAACATTTGCTGGTTTTGTATCATTCAGAAGCCAGAAATAGCAAAAATTCAGTTTTAAAAAGCAACCTACAAGTTGTTCCACTAAAAAAAAATAGTATATATTGCTACATTATCTCAAGTTTATTAAGGAATTTTACTATTAACAGTGAAAAGAGCTAATTTATTCAGAAACTGAAGTTCCTATTTGGTCATTGACAAATTACCTTTACTAACACATTTGCAGAAAGATAAACACAGTCTGAGAATTGAAGCATGAACACTGGTTAAGCTGACTGGCAGCAGGTATTCGAATCTTTCACAGTTGAAGGTGTTTATGATTCAAAACAAGTATCTGAAAATTAATACAGAAAACATTGGACTGTTTGATGCAGAAATACCTTGACTTAAATTATACTTATTTGTATTATCTTAGTTTGAGGTTTTGAAAATTCAACGGTTCGATTAATTAGCTAACTATATTTAAAGAAACATATATATATGTGTGTGTGTGTGTGTGTGTGTGTGTGTGTGTGTGTGTGTGTGTGTATATATATAGTCTAGTTCTTAAAGGCATAATGAATACTATTGTCTTTTAAATTTATAGCTGGAATCCAGAAACATAAAAGTAATTTTAAAGAAAATTAGCTTTTTGTTTTTTGTTTTTTGAGACGGGATAGCACTTGGTAGTTCAGGCTGGCCCCAAAATCACTATGTAGCCCAGGCAAGACTTGGACTCAGCAATCCTTCTGCCTCTGCCTCCTGAGTGCTGGGATTACAGGTGTGGACCACCACTCCTGGCATCAAAACTAGGTTTTTAATCTAACATAATATCAGACTTCAAATTTCTGCTACAATATAATGATTATATTTTATAGTATAGTAGTTTTATCTGATAAAGTTAGCCAAGTTTGTCTAAATGATTCATACTTCTTTTTTCTGCCAAATTAAAATCTGACTTGGTAATACTATTTTCCCTGAAATTATGTACACACATAATTACATATTTAAACTCTATAGGTTTTAAAAAAATCAATAAATTTATAATTGTGATCCCCAAAATCTTTTAAAGCTAAATGTTAGTGCTTTATTCCATCCTACATTAGTTTTTTGTTTGTTTGTTTGTTTTCCCTTTTTTTATTTAGTGGTACATTTAAGATATACATTATGGTTGCATTCAACATAGAAGATTTCACTTGGAAACGATATATATTGATTCTCATTTTTTCTCACTCCCTTGCCCTCCCTGAAGTCCTCTACCACTTATATGCATAAGCTTTGATTCTATTTTTTAAACATCAATTTGTTTCTTTCCCTTCTTCATTTCATGATTTTATCCAAAAATATAGTTCCTAACTGTTAATCTGAATGTGTTCTAAAAGTTGACTAAGGTACAATGCAGGACTATCAATCCATATTGTTTTGTTTTTCTTGATTGCTTCCCAACATGCCACTTCAATGTAAAGTTACCTTTGCGTGTTGTGTGCAAAACAGTTTTATGATTAGGCATACATGGGAAACACTATCTAAAGAGATGTCAGTGAAAAAGGATTAACTGAAAGCTTACACACACACACACACACACACACACACACACACACACACACTATCTGGAACCTGGAATCTGGAACCTAACTAGAGTTCTAGAGTGTATGATAGATATTGTAAAATAGAAAATATTAAAGGGGAAATGGGGGTTGGGGTAAGTAACAAAGAGTAAGGAAAAAATGTGATAGTAACAAAAGGGAAACAAAGTCTATGCATAGAGGGCATGGGGGATGGTAGGGTGGGTAGGTGAATTGGAAAGAATGAAAATTCAGTTGTGTCATGTACTGGTACTAATTCTCAATGTTGAGTGTGACCCTGACATGTATATAAAATTTATCATTAAAAAATTAAAAATAAATGAAAAATAAAGTAGTTCACCTGTGGCCCTAGTTAGTTCTCTTTAGAGAGCTGTTTCAAATTGGCAAACTTGTTGCCTTATGATACATCTCTGAATCTTAAGGCTTGTTCCTGTTCCTGTGATCCTATCCACACTGAAGATTTCTCTGGAACCAAGCAAAGCTGATGTTATTTGCTTGAACTTCCATAGCTGTGAAATAAATACGCTCCTTTTCCTTTTGAACTACATTATTGTAATGGAAAATGGATGAATGCAGTTTTTAAGGTTGTGCATATCATAAAAATTGTCTCTTTATAACACTCTTCAAGTAAGCTATGCTCTATCTAGGAATTTTGACACAAAATTTGAGCTCCAAGGCTCAGAAAGCCAATTTATCCAAAGGAAAAGAGTTTAAATGGGTATATGAATTAGTCTGACACCTTTTCAAAGTCTTTTAAACTATATTTAAACTGAAGTGCCATAGTTAAATTGTGTATTATTTCAATCTATGTTCTTAATTAATTCAATCAACTTGTAAAAGCATTTCTCCAGGTCCTTGTCAGTAACAAGTTTCTGTTCAATGTTAATTTGTTTCATTGATGATAATTCTAACAGATGTGAAATAGTATTTTATTATGATTTTCTTTTCTAGTTTCTTAAGTTTGGTGATACTTTATAAAAGAACAAAAAGATTTAACTTATATTAGTAAAATGTATAATCTTTATTTATGTGTATATTGACTTTATCAGGGAACTTAAAACTTCATATAGTTGGATTTATATAATGTTATCATTTCATTTTGAAAGACCAATGTTTGCATTTTTTACTGAAGACTTATTGATGATATAATCCTTCAGTATTTATTTATGTAAGAAAGTTGTAATTTATTTTTATTTAAAAAATGGCAATCTTTTTAGTGTTGTTTTTGTCATTTCTTATTGGAATGAATATGATTCTCCAATTTCCTTTGGCCTGTAAGTTTTTTTCTGTTTTTTTCTCAAAATTCCATAGATTCAATTTTGTGGGTGACCCTGATATGTCACTTTCAAATTTTTCTCTTTGATTTGAGTTTGAAAATTGGTTTTATAATTTATCTTTGTGTATTTCTATGGGATCATATTATTTACACTTTTGTTCTCTGTGTGGCCTTCATGCACCTAGAGCGCTCTGGCTCCCTCAGGGCCCCAAGACTGGCAAGACCAAGCCATTTCCTTAGGAAGAAAGTTAGAGAACTGAACAAGTGGTCTAGTACTTTTTCTCCCTTCTAGGAAGAGTTCAGGATGTGCTCGATCAGTGACATCAGACATGGCATGAAAATATCCTTTATTTTTTTCACTGGCTTTGATACAACTGGTTTAATACTCACCTGATACACAGGATCATTTTGGCTGATTTCACAAGAGTTTACAAAGGGTTTGAACATATATTGTTACTGAAAGAGCAACTCTGTAGTAGGAAGTAAGATCACCTCCTTATTTTGATTTTTTTTCATGTTATGCTCTTACTGTTACACATTTTAACTATTTTTAAAATGATTCAATGTAACACTTTTTAAGTTATTTTGTGGTATAATAACTTAACATTTGCTGATAGTCCTAATCTGTTCTCTTAACTTTGATTTATGAATTTTTAAACACAGACTGACCTGAGTAAACAAATTCTCAACTCTATAGTCTCTTTATGTTTTTCATAAATATTCAGTAAAGCTAATTCATGAACAAAAGTACCTTACAAATTATTGTGACTTAATCTTAAGCATTTAATGTTATCTCATATAAGCAAATAATTATTTTCTTTCCCCCTTTTGGTTAGTGCTGTAGGAGCAGGGTATTCCCATCATGAAAAGGATTTCATTCAGTTTCCTAAGATTGTATTAAGGAGAACATTTTTATGAGTTTCTAGTATGTGATGGATTTTGTTCTAAGTAGCATGTTTTCTGCTGGGTGTGTGGGTGTGTTTGTGCAAAGTGACCAGACTTTTATACTATAAAATGTTATTTCTTTTCTCAAGGAAATTATTTCATGCTGAGTTCAGTTATAGTATGATGAGGAACTACTTATGACTGAATCTACAAAGGTATGTAAATGGCTGTTTGAATAATATTTATATTTTTGAATAGATAAATTTAATCCTTGTCTTAGTTACTTTTCTTAGTTATGAGACAAAATATTTGACACTCAAAATTAAAGAAGGATAAGTTTATTTTTATCTCACTGAACACTTAATCCGTAGTCTGCTAGGTCCAGGGCAGCATGTCAGAGGGCCACCACAGAGAGAAACAGTCCACAGTGAAGTAGACAGGAGGCAAAGAGGCAGCAAACATCCTTTACTTTTTTATCTCATCTGAATTAGAAGCCTTTAGGGAGGTGCCACCAGTATTCAAAGTGGAGCTACCCATTGTCCACACCCAGAATTGTAATTAATGAATCAGTACACTAATTTAGTGATTAAACACCCTTAATTCAAATTTATACACCATTAGATACAGCCATCTTTGAGTACCCTCAACTATGAAGGGTTGGGACCCTGAGAGGACATCTTGATGCCAGTTATAACCACACTTTATCTATTCATGTATTAGCAAATATGGTTGAACTATTAGAAAATATGGTTGAACAGGCTGGGGATTTAGCTTCACCACCACACAGTCCTGACTTCAGTCAGCAGTGCAAAAATAAAAAAGTTGTCTCTGATGCTAGAAAAGAAGACTTACAGAGAAGATTATCAAGAAATCATAGAAAATTGTAAAAACTCTTACCTACATACGGTGGTATGAATCTACATTTATACAAAAGCTATATTTATACTAACTTTTAAAAAGTAAAATATTGCACTAAAGAATAAGATTTAAGGAAAACAAACTGTAAGAAATATTCTATTGTGTTAATAGTATTATAAATAAAACATTTTACTTTTCTTCACTTTTTGAAATGTGACTATTTTCAGTACATTTAAAAGATAATTTCAAATAGTTTTGTGATTTACTCTTTTATAAAATTATTTTCTCTTAAATTTATAATTATTTTGAATAATATTAATTGCCTAAAATCATGTGCAGCAATTGTAAAGACTATTTTCTGATAATGAAAAAAATTTAAATGCCTATGGGAAAGACAAATAACATAGTTTTAGTTTGACTATGATTTTAAATTAGTGAGCCTAAAAGTCACTATGCCCTCTATAACTAAAGTGACTAAAATCTAAATAAATTTGTATTTTTTAAATCTGAGATTCACATCTATGGATTCAAATACCTGTGCATTAAAATCTCTACAGAAGAAATCTCTATGTATAGCAAACTGGTACAAAAAAAGTAAAGTCAAGGCATTCATGACTAGCTTAGAGGTAAGGGAAAGGGAAGGAAAGGGGGATGAAGGCAAGAAATTAAGATGTGTTTAACATGTGCACCAACTTCCTATAAGGAAGGTAAATATTATTTACTACATATATGAGGTAAAAAATTTAAATTAGAAATATTATGTCTGTGCTGGAATTATTCAAATTTCTTCATTATTCCTTAAACACTACAGCATAACAACTTCTTATCATTTTGACTGCATTAGATATGATAAGTTATTCAGAAAGTGTAGAAAATATACAAGAGACTGTGTGTATGCTTTATGTAAATCCTATGCTGCTTATGTAAGGGAATTGAACAGCTGCAGATTTGGGAACTGTAGGAGTTCCTGGAACCAATAGCTTTGAATATTACAGGGTGACTTTATAGTTGTGACTATAGTTATATTTATGTCGTGTTTTAATGCAACACACAGAGTAAATAATACAGTGAATGAAATGTCACTATTATTAAGATACTTCAGCAACAGTAGGATGTTAGAACTTTAGGTTAGTAAATTCTCTTTTGGGAACATAAAATTTTAAGCATGAATATAAGCAAAATACAGTGGAATATCTTGCTAGCAAGAAATAATTGAATTTCTAAAGTCATATATGTAGAATGAAAAATGAAAGTTTTCTTTGTCTAACAATATGCTCTGATTGGAGAAAAAAAAATCATTAGCCATTCTATGAGTTCCTCAAATGTTTGGACTGAAAATACTTTTCTAGGTCACCTAAATTTATAATTCTTTTACATAAGTAAATAAAGTATAGATAAAATCATTCTAATTAAGGGCCTGATATTTCTCTTACCTGGGCTATAAAAAATTTGAAATCACATTCCTAACCAAATTCATAGCCAAGAATGTTGCAAGATACATTAAATTGTACATTTTTTTCTCATGTATTATTTGACTGCTTGATTCTTTAATAAAATCATCATTTAAATAGTAGTACTCATCTTCTTAAACACTGTGCATTTTTAACCTCCAGATGCATTTTTATATTAATTTTCAGAATGTTAAGGATTCCAACAACTAAACAATACATTACAAATAATTTAATTAAAAATTAAGAAAAGACCTGAATAGATATTGCAAGTGCCCGGCAAGTATATGAAAAATAGCCAATGATATCAATCACTAGGGTAAAGTAAATTTAAGCCATGGTAAGAAATAATCTCACATCTGTTAGAAGGGAAATTACAAGATGATGAAAAACAAGAAATGTTAGCAGAGAAAGCTAAACACATTGATACTAATTATAACCATCATGTTATACAATAGTTCTTCTAAACTTCTGCCTGCTATTTAAATTCTATATAAAATAATATTTTAAATACAAATAAATTACAGAATTAAGCATTTATATTTTAATAAAAACAAATTTTTAAACATTTTTTACTAAAATAAGCCAGAGTAAAGATTGAGAACGTGTTACTTTTTAGCCATAACATAAATATCTCCCTTTTTACAAAACTACAGAAAAACAGTAACAATAAAAATGCCTGTAGCTAACATAGTTGCAAAGCAGTTATCACTTATAAAATCAGTTCACTGTATGTAAATTATTGAAATTCCAGAAATATTATTGTTGAAAGCTTGAGCCTTTTCTCCCCTTTTGCTCTATCTCTGTTAATTTCAAGTACTTCTTGGACAACAAGAATGATCTGAAATGTCACAAACCACACATTCTTAATTATGTTCAGGCTAATATTTTCAGGAAATGTTCTCAAGAGAAAAAAAAAAACTCCAAAAATCTAAATGAATATGTTCCTATCCAGGTTGTTAAGTATAAGAGAACAGTTGCTGCATACTACTCGATCTTCTTGTTATGTGAGGGCATGAAATTAAAGTTAATTTTATTCATATGAGAATAATGATATGAATCACCAGATATATTAATGTGTATGACATTATATACTGTATTAAATGTCCTGTCTTTTACTAAATCTTTGAAGCACACATTTTCACATTTACCAATTTTGGAATAATTTTGTCTCAAAATTGTGATTTGAAGATATTGAGTAATTTTAATTGACATATTTTAATTGGAAACTTCTTGATGTGATATCAATAGAGAGTGTACCTAACAACTTATGTTGCCTTTGTATTTCTGGTAGGGAATCTTCCAAGAACATAACAGAACCTATATGTATTTTCAGATTTATAGTGGAAATAATGGACAGAAAGTTGGGCAATTTATGAGGGCAAATTGCCATCCCAACCTTTCTGATGGCTAGCTCAAGGAGAGAATGACAGGCGACTTTGTACCTTTGAAGTTCCCTGTTGACATCAAACATAGGATGTTTCATAGAAAATGAAGTAAGGAATTCTGGCTAACATCTGTTTTTTGACTTTCTTCGGCTGTAATAAATGAAATTACATTCTTTATTATAGTTGTCCTTAAGCTAGAGATCAAGTAGGTAAAGACCTTAGTCAGGTCAATAATTAAAGGGTAATAATTAGAATAATGAGTAATAATTACCTGTCTATCTATATAATGTGTGACCGGGGAAAAATTTGCTCTGAAAGAGTCCCAGTCAATCTAGAAAGGAAAACTTTTCCAAACAGGGAAGAAATTGTGAGGAAAATATTTAGAATTTCCCACTCTTAACTTTGCATAGTTAGGAATTTACAATCGTTAGCTCATGGCTTAATAGAGGATAAGAAACCTCAGTTTTTCCAAGTGAATCACTGCTTAAAAAGAGGTATTGTCCTCTTTTCTCTCATTCTTATTATCCCTCTTGCTTTGTGGGTTAATTTGTATAAGATTAAAAGCAATGGTCAGATGCTCTTTGCCCCTTCTTCTCCAACACAGAAAGGAGGAAAGACACCACTTTCCAAGTCATGAGTGGGTTAATCAGACCAAAATAGGAGCTAAAAAAGAGGATAGAACAGTCACTGCCTTTTATGCCTGTCTTTGAACGGGAGAGTTACTCATACTGCTTCATCCTACAAACCTGTGAATAGACTCAGTATTTCTTCTGTGGGCATAGATGTTTTTCCATTCCTCTCTACAAGCACAGCTAAAGGTCCAAAAACTAAAGTTGATTTTTCATGAATTCATGAAAATACAATTTAGCATACATCCTAAGTCATGGTGGCTCCTAATATTTTTCTTAGGATTAAGAAGTAGAAGAAAATAGAAGAGATGGCCAGATGACCATATATTAGCATATATTATTGCTAATACTATTTATTTCATTACTTCATTCTAATAAATTAGATCTATCAACCAGCATCATCAATGCACTCAACATTTTTATAAGTTAGTCTCTGTGTACACCCACATTTATTGGATGATAAAATGATCTTCTTATGGTGAAGTCATTGTCTGAAATCTGACAGGCAGTAACTGGTAAAGTCTGTCTTCAAACTATGGTCTTTGTATGCTATATTTTTGAATTCTTATGTTGACACAGGCCAGTGATTTTTTGGCTCATTGACTTCAAGCAAGCAGCTGTTAAGTGAAAATCATAGAAGTTTCTCACTGTGATTCCAAAAAGACAACTGCTGCGCCTGCTGTTCTTGCCTTGCACTGTGTGGAGCCACAGACACGAGCACAGATCTGAAAGAGTTTGTTTTTGATAGGAACTATCATATCCATGAGTGCCATGAGGGGGTGGACGGTACACCAGGAGATAACAGACACTCTAAGGCCACAGGTGTGTTTCCAGGTGGGTCGGGAGGCATCACAAGCACAAAGAAAGCCTCACTGAAAGAGAAGAAGAGCAGATTGCTTCCTCACGGCCCAGACAGTGGGGATCCTCTTGTCTTATCCTCAGGTCCTAGCAACCCAGACTGGTTTCCCTGGATACAAGAGCTTCCCTGCTTAAAGGGACCGAATTATCCACAGCATTTGAATTTGTTCAGACAACCTCAGAAAGGACAAATGCTCTCTTGAATAATGAGATTATAGTTTTATAGAAGTACAACACAAATAAGTTGGTGTATATAATACTTGATGTGGGTATATTTAAATTTAGTTTAATAGTGATCTTATTCAAAAGTAGAACACGAATAAGTTGTTTTATATAATATTTAATATAGGTATACTATTTGAATTTAGTTTAATGATAGTCTTATGTTCAATCACTAAGAGGTCAAAGTAAAACCCCTTTTTATGTAGAACAGGTAGCTAAATAAGATTTTAGGTATTACTTCCTGTGTGTCAGAAGTTATCCCCCAGAATACTACATTCTTTCTATTAATCTAATGAACCTCAAGTATTGCTACATTTTATTTTTCAAACTGAGGAATCATGACTTGATTTCGACTTTTTTTTTTTTTTTGAGACTGGGTCTCACTTTGTAGTTCAAGTTGGCCCTGAGCTCACTATGTAGCTCAGGCAAGCCTTCAACTCTGCAATGCTCCTGCCTCTCCTCCTGAGTGTTGGGAGTACAGGTGTGAGCCACCATACATGGCTTGTCTTTCATTCTTGACAAAAGATAAAACAATTTTCAATATTTCCCAGAGTTTTTCAAGGTAAAGCTTTTGCTTCAATCCCCAAAGAAACCAAGCAATTTCATAATGAACTAGATATGAACTTTATCATTGTATTTTATCTTAATTCTTATTTATTTTGGTACAATGGATCAAACTCAGGGCCTGGGATTGGCCAGACAGGTGCATCAGCACTGAACTATAACCTTGGCACTACCACTTTAATTTTGCTATTTACTAATACTAAAGGCTTAGTTTGGTTTATTAATTGGCATTTATAGCAAAAGCATTTTCAATTTTGGAAATATAAATGTATTATTTGATAGACTTTACTAAGATATTAATCTGGTAACTTCCACATTAGGGTAAAAGTGAGAAAAATATCAGGTGCAGAAATCAGGTTGAGATCATAAATCTGGCCCTTGAGTAAAGTGGGTAACATCCCAAGACACTGAGCAAAATGACTTCGGAAATATTTGATTTGAATTACTGTAAGGATTTCCTATGAAATCAAGGCTTTAGGGTAGGGGTCCATAGTTCACAGATGGTTGATAACACTATGCTTGTTAATATATCTTTCTTAGAAAGAGCACCTCTAACAACAGCCTGCTAGAAAGGCTGTCTAGGATTTTAAAATTACTCTTTGATGAGCCAAGATACATTGATTGTGGATAAAATAGTTTATGTAAGGGACTTCATATTTCATCTTATTGTTATTTCCAACCACAAGTTTTATTTCAAAGAATCTGAATCTCAATTAAAATAATAGAAAATAATTTTCAATTTGTAAACATTAAGGTTAGCATAGTAGAGATGGATGGATCCCCAAATCAGTCCCACTAAATGCAGGGTTCTTCATCCACCTGTTATGGATAAACCTGGAAAATATCACATAAGCTAGGTGTTATCACCCTTTTGAGTACAGCATGAAAGTTATTTCAAAGCTTGAATGGTCTTTGAGTTGATGAATGAAGAAGTGTATCAAAGTCACAGAGATTGTGTCTGATACTCTGGGGGAGAAGAAATATAATTGTGATTTGAAAAATGGAACTGGAAAGTCACATTATATCTCGCAACATTTCCCTCTCTCCCTCTAACCTTTTATCATGCATGTATTCTGACTATCCCTAGTTCGATAACTGGTAAGATTCCTGATATTTGTCTCTGTCTTGACAATTTTATGTTCTATGCTATTTCAAAAGTGTGTGGTAGGCCTATTTGAATATGTTAAAAATCAAACTCACTATTCTGTTTGTATGACAAAACCAATAACCAGATATCAATCAGGTAAGAGGCTTATAGCCATTCCACAATGAAGCAGGCACATCTTTCTTGTAATCATTTTATGGCTTCTTTTACCCTTCATCACCAGTTTTATTACTGGGGCAATTACATTGTTCTTTCCTGATAAGGAATCAGTATTATGTCAGGTCTTATTAATTATATAGCAACAGAGTTCACTTATTTATTATATACTATGAAAATGTATCATTTGGTATTGCACACTGAGAAGAATCATTATATGTGTCAAGGTTACAGATATTAAATTCGTAACTTTTTAGTATATGTGCTGCTGAAGCAAGCACTTAAGTTATAACTTTTATCTAAAATGGGCTTATTTATTGCATATTTCTCTAATTTTTGTAGTCAGTCACTGATCTTTGTTTTCAAGGTGCATTGCTATTGTTGGCGTTCTTCTCACAGTCATCTTCCTTCTACCCACAGAGTATCATCTCCTTAAAAAAAAAATAAGTGTAACATCATATTTTTGCTCACCTGCAGACATCATGGGAGAAACATCATGTTGGAAGGTTTGGTGGGAAAAGCTGCTCACTTCATGGTGGCTGAGAAGCTGAGAAGAGGAAAACTTTTTCAGAGGCAGCTACCAGAGACTAGTTCTCAATTAGTATCAGACTGCTGTGAATAATGCACACAAACCGAGAAATGGGCTTCACTGACTACTTGGGTGATATCCAAAATAATGTAGTCGATAATAATTTTTATTGCTGCTGTCATATTAGTAGTTTCTCTAAAATTATGCTAAAAGCAAACACATTACATATGTATAGTAATTACTGTTTTGACCTATAGAAATAAAATATATATGTGTGTTCACCTCAATGAACAACTTTTACAATGGAAACAGCTTTTTAAAATTGAAAGTAAAAATTAAACAACTTGTTACTATCCACTACCAAATGTATTATATAGTAGAGTTATTGAATATTTATGTAAACTAAAAATTCCAGATAATTTTAAAATTATTCAAACACAAATATCAACATGAATATCACTATGAATAATCAACTGTAAAAATTAGCCATATATTTAAAACTGTGGTCGAAATGTGATCACTTCATAGTTGTATTTCCCAAAAGTCACCTTTTAAATGAATTGTATAACACAAAAAATACAAATACATATTCAAATAAAAACAAATTTATGCAAAAAATATATTCCAAAAGAAAAACACTATTTGAAATCATATTGTTGTTCAAAATAAACCCAGACTGACCCTACTGAGAATCAGAATAGATGGACATTTTCTCAGTCTGATACAAGTTATTTATGAGAAACCGACAAAAACATCATACTTAATGGGCAAAAACTCAAACCTTTTACACTAAGATCAGGATGGAACAAAGATGCCAACTGTCACCACTCTTATTCAATATAGTACTGGAAACAGCTATAGAAATCAGGCAAGACAAAGATATAAAAGGAATAAAGATAGGAAAGAAAGATGGTAAACTGTCATTATTTGCTAATGATATGATACTCTATCTAGAGGATCCTAAAAACTCAACCAAGAGACTCCTAGACTTAATTAGCAGATTTGCTAGTGTTGCTGGATACAGGGTTAACGCTCAAAAATCAACAGCATTTGTCTACACAAACAACAGACTCACTGAAAGAGAAATTGGGGAGTCAATCCCTTTCACAGTAGCACCCAGAAAAATGAAACATCTAGGAATCAACCTAACAAAGGAAGTGAAAGACCTCTACTCTGAAAACTATAGGACTCTGAAAAATGAGATAGAAAAGGAGATCAGAAACTGGCTAGACATCCCTTGTTCCTGGGTCGTGAGAACCAACATCGTCAAAATGGCTGTGCTTCCACAGCTACTATACAGAGTTAATGCAACTCCAGTGGAAATCCCAACATTATACTTCACAGAGCAAGAGAAAATAATACAAAAATTCCTCTGGAACCATGAGAAACCTAGAATAACAAAAACAATTCTAAGCAACCACAACATGGCAGGGGGTATTACAATCCCCAACTTAAAACTCTACTATAAATCCACTGTGAAAAAAACTGCAAGGTACTGGCAAAGTAACAGACCTGAGGGCCAGTGGAATAGATTAGAAGGTCCAGAACAACCCCAGATATACTAAGCAACTTTATCTTTGAAAAAGGAGCCAAACATCCTCAATGAAGGAAAGACAGTCTCTTTAACAAATGGTGCTGGAAAAATTGGGCTTTAACCTGCCAAAACTAAAGCTAGACCTATCTCTTTCACCATGTGCAAAACTAAATTCACAATGGATTAAAGACTCAAACATTATTAAGACAGAAACAATAAACCTGCTAGAAAACAGGTTAGGTAAAACTCTTGGAGACATTGGCTTAGGCAGAGACTTCATAAATAAAACCTCTATAGCACAAGAACTAGCAGAAAGAATCAACAAATGGGATCTCATCCTACTAAAAAGCTTCTGCACAGCAAAATAAATCACTGACACCACTAAAAGACAACCAACAACATCGTAAAGAGTCTCCACTAGATGTTTGTCAGACAAAGGGCTATTATCTACAATATATAAAGAACTTAAACAAATCAGTCTCCCCAAGTTTAAAGATCCAGTTAACAAATGGGCATTTGAAATGTACAGACACTTCTCAGAGGCAGAATTCAAAGCAGCTAAGAAGCATATGAAGAAATGTTCAACATCATTGGTCATTCAAGAGATGCAAATGAAAACAACACTGAGATTTCATCTCACTCCACAAAGAATGGCCGCTATTACAAAATCAACCAACATTAAATGCTGGCGAGGCTGTGGGGAGAAAGGAACCCTTCTCCACTGTTGGTAGGATTGTAGACTTGTGCAACCATTGTGGAGATCTGTGTAGAGATTCCTCAGAAACCTAGGATTAAAATTACCATTCGACTCTGCTACTATTCCTAGCAGGTAATCCCCTGCTAGGAATATCCCCAAAGGAATTTTAAAAATCACATTGGAAAGATAGATGTACATCCTTGTTCATAGCAGCTCTGTTTGATAGCCCGATCTTGCAAACAACCAAAATGCCCATCAACTGGAGATTGGATAAAGATTTTTTTTTTTAGTGGAGTATTACTCTGCCATACAGAATGACAAAATGACAAGATTGATTCATTTATGTGCAAATGGAGACACCTGAAGGACACACTAATAAGTGCAATAAATAGATCACTGATATGCATATGCCAAATCTTTTCTTTGATATCAGTGCCTGTAGAGGTAAAGGAGCTCTGGTATGTATGATAGTTTTTGTAGAATGGGAAATATCCAAAACTAATTTGGTATGGGTAAGGGGGAAGGAGTAAGTGTGATTCAGAAAAAAATACAAGAGTATGTATATAGGGGGTGGGGAGTGGTGGGTGGGCAGGGAGTGGGTAAAAATGAGAATTGACTTCTGTCACATATTGGTACAAATTCCCCAATGTTGTGTGTGGTTGTGAGTTGTGTATATAATGTACCAATAAAGTTTACTGAATATTGCAAAAATATATGATATTTACAAATCTGTGCCCTATTTATTGCACTTATGAGTACATCCTGAAGGTATATCCATTCAAATATAAATGACTCAAACTTATCAAACTATATGCAGAATAATACTCCAGTTTATAGCAAAACCACGTCTATATCCAGTCTCCAGTTGATAGACATTTGGGCTCTTTCCAAGATATAGCTATCACAAACTGAGGTTTCTAATGCACTTTAATTTTAGTTTAGTACACTGTGAAAGACATAGGACTAGCTTTAGTCTTTGGCAAGTTAAAGCTCAGTTTTCCCAGCATCATTTGTTTGAGGCTATCTTTCCTCCATTGAGGATATTTGGCTCCTTTGTCAAAAATAAGATTACCTAGTGTATCTGGAGTTGTTTCTGTGTTCTCAGGCCTTTTATTTTGCCAGTACCATGCAGTTTTTCTCACATTGGCTTTGTAGTACAGTTCTAAATTGGGGATCATAGTACCCCCCCACCATATCCTTATTGCTTAGAATTGCTATTGCTATTCTACTTCTTTTGTGGTTCCAGAGGAATTTTTAATGTTTTATCTATCTGTTAAATACAGTCTTGAAATTTCAATCAGAATTTCCTTGAACCTATATAGTAGTTTGGGAGTAGAGCCATTTTAACAGTGTTGGTTCTTCCTACCTATGAACAAGGTATGTCTTTCCATTTTCTGATAGTTTCTTTTATCTCTTTTTTCAGCGTGTTCTAGTTTTCAGAGTGGAGGTCTTTCACCTCCTTTGTTTGATTGATTCCTAAAAATTTTTTTTTGGATGCTATCATAAAAGGGCTTGTCTCAGGAATTTCTCTCTCAGTGACTCTGTTGTTAGTGTACCCAAAGGTTATTGATGTTTGAGCATGGATCTTGTATCCAGGTATGCTAGTAAATTTGTCAATTAAGTTTAGCAGTGTTTTAGGTGAGTTTTTAGGATCTACTATGTAGAGTATCATTTTGTCAGCAAAGAATAATAGTTTAACTTCCTCAATTCCTATCTTTATTCCTTTTATTTATTCTCCTTGTGTGTTGCTGTGGCTAATGTTTCCTGTAGTATATCAAAAAGTAGTGGTGATACTAGACATCTTTGTCTTTTTCTTGATCTTAGTGTGAATAGTTTCATTTCTGACCATTTAGGATGATGCTGGCTATTGATTTCTCATAAATAGCTTTTATTAGGTTGTAATAAATTCTATTCATTCTGATTTTCTGTAGGACTTTGATCATGAATGGATGTTGGATTTTGCCGATTTTTTTTTAGCATCTATTGAGATGGTCATTTGTTTTTTGAGCTTGAGTCTGTTAGTGTAGTATATTACATTTATTGAATTACATATGTTGACCATCTTTTCTTCCCTGGGATGAATCCATCTTGGTCAGGCTGTATGATCTTCTCGATGATTCTCTGTATTCTGTTTTCCAATATCTTATTGGGGAGTTTTGCATCAATGTTCTTTAGGAAGATTGGCCTGTAGTTCTATTTTTTAGTTGGTCTTTCTCTGTTTTGGGAACTAAAGTTAGATTGCTGGCAGGCCCCGGCAACTTCCACTGATATGTGGTGATTTCCTCCTTTTCATTCCTGATATGGATTTGAACCTTTTCCTTCATTTTGGTTGATAAAGTTGGCTGAGGGTCTGCCAACTTTGTTTATCCTTTTGAAATACCAAGACTTCGATTTATTGACTTTTCATATAATTCTTTTATCATCTTCACTGGATTAATTTCTGCTTTGAGCCTTATAATTTCCTCTCTAGTACAAGCGTTGTGTTTGTCTTGCTCCTCCTTTTCTGGTAGCTTGAGGTTCAGAAGTAGATTTTTTGATTGAGATTGCTCTGTTTTCCTGGTGTAGGTGTTCACTGCTATGAATTTCCCTCATAGGACTGATTTCATTGTGTCTCATGAGTAATGTGTTGCACTGGGGTTATCAATTAATTATAAAAACTGTTGATTTTCTTCTTTAATTCCTTCTGTGACCCATCGATTGTGCGGCAGAGTGTTCTCCAGTTTCCATGTGTTTGTGCAGAGCTTGGATTTTCTTTTGTCTTTCAACTCTGAATTCAAGGTACTATGGTCCGACAATATACAAAGGACAACTTTAATTATTTGTGTTTACTTAAACCTGTTCTATGAACTAGCATATGCTCTATTTTGGAGAATGGTCCATGAGCATGTGAGAAGAACATATATTCTGACTTCATGAGATGAAATACTCTGTAGGCATATATTGCATCAATTTTTCAAAAGTTTGGTTTAGCTCAAGTACTTCCTTATTGATTTTTTTGTCCAGTTGATCTGGCTGATTTTGACAGCAGAGTAGTTACATCCCCTACTATTATCGCATTAGGGCTTATCTGGAGTTTCAAGTCCATTAATATTTGTTTTATATACATGGGTACACTAGAGTTTGTGCACAAATATTTATTATAGTTTTTTATTTCTCTTTGATTGTTCCCTGTACTAGAATATAGTACATTTGTTTTTTTAGAAGTTTTGGTTTGAAATCTATCTTGCCTGCAAATAGGATAGACACTCCTGTTTTTTTGCACATTCTTGTTTCATGGGAAATTACTTTCCATTTTACTTCAGTCTGTGGTTTTCTTTCTAACTTAGGTGTGTGTCTTCTATACAGCATATTGTAAGATCTTGCTTCTTGATCCTTTCTTCCAGTCTCTGGACTTTAATTGCCACATTGAGTTCATTGGCATTAATAGTTATGACTGATATGGACAGATTTTGAGCTGCCATCTTTTCCTGTTTTTGGCTCTTTTATTCTTTACTTTTGCCCTTTTCTATTCAATTTTTCATACTCATTGAGAATCTGTATATGACAACTTATTTATCATTTTACCCTTCCTTCACCCACCCTACAATCCGCTTCCCCATGTACACAAGCTTTGTTTCCTTTTTGGAACATTGATTTTTTTCCCCTCATTATTTACCCTAAACTCCATTTCCCTTTGAAAATTTATCATTGCACAATACTGATCATGCATTCTAGAACACATTTACAACTCCAGTTTCTCATACCAGAGAAAAGATATAATATTTACAAATGTGTGGCTTATTTATTTCACTTATAAGTTGGTCATTAATGTAAATCTATTTAAGTATAAATGACTCAACCTCATCATTTTAATGCTTGAGTAATAGGTAATCAACTGGAACTCAGAAGCTGTTTAAAGGGTGTCACTGCTTTGGTTATCTCAGATTCTGTCATGCTCCTGTTCTCTTCTTTAGCATCATTAATCATTGTGGACACTACCTCTGCTTTCATCTCAGAGATAAGTTTTGCTTTCCATTTTACTAGATCTACTTTAATTACCATCTGAAAGATGTGCTTCAGTTTGTTCTATTTACCTTTTTCCTGGCTTCCCTGTGGTCATGATCTTTATATCTTTGCTTTTGGATATTTTCTCACTTTTATTCCTGTGTTATTGATGATGCATTCATTTAATTCCTTGCCTGAGGTCCAGACAATGTTTTCTGCAAGTATCTTTCTTCCTAATGTTTGGAACCCTTAAGAGATGGCCACATCCTGGTTGTCCTCCTTGGATCTACAATTGCCTATAAGTATTCTCAATTCTGGCAAACCATGGATGTATTTGAACAGAGCAATCACATTATCTTTGTTGACATAAAACAATCACTATCATCAACAGTATCTAACACGATAAAGTAAATGAAAAGCTTTGGCAAGTACTACTATGAAAACTTTAACGAGGGTTACTTCTATTACCATATGGGGAAATTAAGAATCAATCAGAATGTGTTTACAACATACAAGTCGTTAAATGGGAATTTGGAGAGGTTAGGAACTAGAAGGAGATTAAATATTAAAATGTGACTATAAGATTTGTAAAGATCATATAGACCTTGAGAACATATAGATGTTGGAAGGCAATAGAGGCTAAAGGGACATTTATAAAACAGAACAAAGTCAAAACCAGAGGGCCTCTAGAGACTTTGTACATCCTCTTATAATAATACTGAGAGAAGAGAAATTAGGGAATACTTTTTTAATTGAATTACTTATTGGTACAATTTATATACATCTCAAAATCACATATAACATTGGGAAATTTGTACCAGTATATGACACAAGTTAATTCTCATTCTTACCCATATCCCTACCATCCCACACCTCCTCCCCCCCTTTATACATGCTCTTTTACTATCTTTCTGTACTGTATTTATTCCTTCCCCTCATCACATTCTCACACCATTTCCTATAGAAATATTCCACTCTATAAAAGCTGTCCTACTTTCTAGAGCTCATTTGCATCTACAGGTGTTCATGACAAAGAGAAGATCCAGAAATTGTCTATCTGTGATCTATTGATTTCACTTATTAGTATATCTTCCAGGTGTCTCCATTTGCACCTAAATGGATCAATCTTGTCATTCTTTATGGCAGAGTAATACTCCATTTTATAAAAAAAAAAACACATATTCTTTATCCACTCTCCAGTTGATTTACATTTGGGTTGTTTCCAAAACTGAGCTATCACAAACTGAGATGCTATGAACAAGGGTGTACATCTGTCTTTCCAATTTTAGTTTTTAAATTCTTTTGGGCATATTCCTAGCAGGGGGATAGAAGTCAAGTGGTACCCCTAATCCTAGTTTTCTGAGAAATCTCCACACAGATATCCACAATGGTTGCACAAGTCTGCAACCAAACCAACAGTGGAGAAGGGTTTCTTTCTCCCCACACCACACCAGCATTAACCATTGGTTGATTTGGTGATCACAGCCATTCTTTGTGGAGTGAGATGAAATCTCAATGTTGTTTTCATTTGCATCTCTCGAATAACCAGTGATGTTGAAGATTTCTTCATATGTTTCTTGGCTGCTTTGACTTCTGCCTCTGAGAAGTGTCTGTTCATTTCAGTTGCCCATTTCTGCATTGGATCTTTAAACTTTGGGAGGCTGATTTGTTTGAGTTATTTATATATTGTCGATAATAGCCCTTTGTCTGATACACAGCTAGTAAAGATTTTTCCCATGTTGTTGGTTGTCTTCTAGCAGTGCCAGCGACTTCTTTGGCTGTACAGAAGCTTTTCAGTAGAATGAGATCCCATTTGTTGATGCTTTCTGCTAGTTCTTGTGCGATAGAGGTTTTATTCATAAAGTCTCTGCCTAAGCCAATGTCTCCAAGAGTTTTCCTAGCCTGTTTTCCAGCAGGCTTATTGTTTCTGTTTTAATATTTAATCTTGTATCCACTGTGAGTTTAGTTTTGTGCATGGTGAAAGAGATAGGTCTAGCTTTAGCTTTTGGCAGGCTAAAGCCCAGTTTTTCCAGCAACATTTGTTAAATAGGCTGTCTTTCTTCCATTGGGGATGTTTGGCTCCTTTGTCAAAGATAAGGTGGCTTAGTGTATCTAGAGTTGTTTCTGGGTCTTCTAATCTATTCCACTGGTCCTCAGGTCTGTTACTTTGCCAGTACCATGCAGCATTTATCACAGCGGCTTTATAGTAGAGTTTTACATTGGGTATTGTAATACCCCCTGCCATGTCATGGTTGCTTAGAATTGCTTTTGCTATTCTAGGTTACTTGTGTTTCCAGATGAATTTTTGTATTATTTTCTCTAACTCTGTAAAGTATACCATTGGAATTTCAATTTGAATTGCATTGAATCTATATAGTAGTTGTGGGAGTATAGCCATTTTGACGATGCTGGTTCTCCCTACCCAAGAACAAGGGATATCTTTCCACTTTCTGGTTTCCTTTTCTATCTCAGTTTTCAGAGTCCTATAGTTTTCAGGGTAGAGATTTTTTCACTTCCTTTGTTAGGTTGGTTCCTAGATATTTCATTTTTCTGGGTGCTAATATGAAATGGACTGACTCCCCAGTTTCACTTTCAGTGAATCTGTGTAGATGAAGGCTGTTGATTTTTGAGCGTTGACCCTGTATCCAGCAACACTACCAAATTTGGTAATTAAGTCTAGCAGTCTCTTTGTTGAGTGTTTAGGATCCTCAAGATAGAGTATCATATCATCAGCAAATAATGACAGTTTAACTTCATCCTTTCCTATCTCTATTCCTTTTATATCTTTGTCCTGCCTGATTGCTATGGCTAATGTTTCCAGTACTATATTGAACAAGAGTGGTGACATCAGGCATCCTTGTCTCGTTCCTGACCTTAGTGTAAAAGGTTTCAGTTTTTGCCCATTGAGTATGATGCTGGCTGTTGGTTTCTCATAAATAGCTTGTATTAAATTGAGATAAAGTCCATTGATTCCAATTCTCTGTAGGGTTTTGATCATAAATGGGTGTTGGATTTTGTCAAATGCTTTTTCTGCCTCTATGGAGATAATCATATGATTTTTGTCCTTGAGTCTGTTGATATAGTGTATTACATTGATTGATTTACGTATGTTGAACCAGCCTTGCATCCCTGGGATAAATCTGACTTGATCAGGGTGTACGATTTTCTTGATAACTCTCTGTATTCTGTTTGCAAGTATCTTATTGAGGATTTTTGCGTCAATGTTCATTAGAGAGATTGGCCTGTAGTTTTTTTTTTTTTTTATCAGTGGGATCTTTTCCTGCCTTTGGAATCAAGGTGATGGTAGCTTCAAGGAATGATTTGGGGAGTACTGCTTCCCTTTCAATTTCACTAAAGAGATTGAGAAGTACTGGTATTAACTCTTCCTTAAATGGTTTGTAGAATTCAGCAGTGAAGCCATCAGGGCCAGGGCTTTTCTTTGTTGGTAGGTTTTTTATTACATTTTCAGTTGCCCAGATTGATATCGGGTTGTTTAACATTTTTATATCCTCTTCATTCAGCTTTGGAAGTTCATATGAGTCTTGGAATCTATCCATTTCTTCTAGATTTTCCATCTTCTTGGAGTATAAATCTTCAAAATATGTGTTTATGATCCTTTGGACTTCTTCTGGGACTGTGCTGATTTCCCCTTTTTCATTCCTTATAGCATGGAACTGAGCCTTTTCCTTCCTTTGCTTGATAAGGTTGGCTAAGGGTCTGTCAATCTTATTTATCCTTTCAAAGAAACAACTCTTCGATTCATTGATTCTTTGTATTGTTCTCTTTGTCTCCACTGCAATAATTTCTGCTCTGATCCTTATAAGTTCCTCTCTAGTATGTGATTTGGGTTTCTTTTGCTCCTCTTTCTAGTTGTCTGAGGTCCATCATTAGATTGTTTATTGCAGTTTGCTCTATTTTCCGAGTGTATGTATTCACTGCTCTGAATTTCTCTCGCAGAACTGCTTTCATTGTGTCCCATAAATTCCTGTATGTTGTGCTGGGGTTGTCGTTTAGTTGTAGGAACTGTTTAATTTCTTCTTTATTTTCTTTTGTGGCCCATTGTTTGGTTAACAGAGTGTTATTCAATTTCCATGTGTTTGTGAGGATCTTGGAATTTCTTCTGCTATTCAGCTCCAGTTTCAAGGCACTATGGTCTGATAGCATGTAGGGGATATCTTTGATTCCTTTGCATGTACTTAAGCTTGTTCTATGGACTAGAATGTGATCTATTTTGGAGAATAATCCATGAGCAGCTGAGAAGAAGTTATATTCTCGCTTTGAAGGGTGAAAAATTCTGTAGGCATCTAACAAGTCTATTTGCTCCAAAGTTTGATTTAGCTCAAGTATTTCCTAATTGATTCTTTGTCCAGTTGATCTGTCAATTTGTGACAATGGAGTATTAAAAACCCCTACTACTCTTGTATTCATGGAAAACTGGCTTTTCATGTCTAGTAATGTTTGTTTTATACAGTTGGGTGCGTTAGAGTTCGGTGCATAAATATTTATGAGTGTTATTTCTTTCTCTTGGATAGTTCCTTGTACGAGAAAATAGTGACCTTCTTAATCTCTTTTAATCAGTTTGGGTTTGAAATCTATTTTATCTGCAAGGAAGATAGCCACTCTGCTGTTTTGCAGTTTCCTGTGGCATGGAGGATTGTTTTCCAACCTTTTATTTTCAGTCTATTGGTTTCCTTCTGAATTAGGTGTGTT
Source organism: Thryonomys swinderianus (assembly GCA_004025085.1). NCBI lineage: Eukaryota > Metazoa > Chordata > Mammalia > Rodentia > Thryonomyidae > Thryonomys > Thryonomys swinderianus. The sequence goes on from PVIC010013051.1 coordinate 38,434, forward strand.
TCCTGTTTGGAGCTGATTGTAGGATCTTGCTTCTTGATCCAATCCGCTAGTCTGTGTCTTTTAATTGGGCAATTGAGGCCATTGACAGTAATGTTTATGACTGATATGGACATATTCAGAGCTGCCATGTTTCCCTGTTCTTGGTTCTTTTCTTCTTTCCTTTTCCCCTTTTTTATTTAGTTTCTTGTTTGCCCCAATGAATTCACTCTCTTGGGTCTCATGGGTATGGGATTTTCTGTGTGTGTGTGTGTGTGTGT
>PVIC010013052.1:6452-38799 GCA_004025085.1 Thryonomys swinderianus
CTCCCGAGTGCTGGGATTACAGGCGTGAGCCACCACGTCCGGCATTGTGGTATGCGGTGTTGATTATTGGTGGGTGTGTCTCCACGCCCAGCATTATACGTGGTCACCGGGGATCGAACTCAGGTCCTTGCGCTTGCGAGGCAGGCGCCGGAACCACTGAGCTAACCCTCCGGCCCAGAAGCGTTCTTTTCTTCCTACAGCCTCACCAACATTTGTTGCTGGCTAATTTTGAGACAGCAGCCATTCTTTGTGGAGTGAGATGAAATCTCAGAGTTGTTTTCATCTGCATCTCTTGAATGACAGTGATGTTGAGCATTTTTTTCATGTATATCTTAGCTGCTTTTACTTCTTCCTCTGAAAAGTGTTCATTTCAGATGCCCATTTTTGAATGGCGGCTTTAATTTTGGGGGAATTGGTGTTTTTAAGCTCTTTATATAGTCTAGACAGTAGCCCTTTATCTGAGGAACAGCTAGTAAAATTTTTTTCCATATTGTTGAATGTCTTTTCACTTTGTCGGTGGTTTCTTTTGCTAGGAAGGAGCTTTTTAATGGGATGAGATTCCATTTGTTGACTCTTTTTGCTAGTTCACATGCTATAGAGACTTTGTTCATAAAGTCCTTCTCTAAGCCAATGTCTCCAAGAGTTCTACCTAACCTGTATTCCAGTAGGTTTAGTGTTTCTGTTTTAATATTTAGGCCTCTAATTCACTTTGATTTTAATTTATTACACAGTGAGAGAGATAGGTCTAGCTGTAGCCTTTGCAGGTTAGAGTCCAGTTTTTCCAACACCTTAGGCCCACTGAGGTATTTGGCTCCTTTGTCAAAGATGAGATGGCTTAGTGCATCTGGCATTGTTTCTGGATCTTCTAATTCCACTGATTCCACTGATCCTCAGGTCTGTTACTTTGCCAGTACCATGTAGTTTTTATCGAGTGTTTTTGTATTATAGTTTCATGTTGGGGCTCATGATGCCACCCCCCACCAAGTCCTTGTTACCTGGAATTGCTTTTGCTATTCTAGATCTTTTGTGGTTCCAGACGAATTTTTAGATTATTTTCTCTAGATCTGTGATATATGTTGTTGGGATTTCAATCAGGATTGCATTGAATCTATATAGGAGTTGAGGGAATATAGCCATTTTGATGATATTGGTTCTTCCTATCCAGGAACGGGGGATGCCTTTCCATTTTCTGATATCTTCTTCTATCTCCTTTTCCAGAGTGCTATAGTTTTCAGAGTAGAGATCTTTCACTTTCTTTGTTAGACTGATTCCTAGATATTTCATTTTCTTGGATGTTGTTGTGAAAGAGCCTGTCTCCCTCATTTCTCTCTCCATGAGTCTGTTGTTTGTGTATACAAAGGCTATTGATTTTTGAACACTGATCTTGTATGCACCTATGCTACTAAATTTGGCCATTAAGTCTAGAAGTCTTTTGTTTGAGTTTTTTAGGATCTTCTACATACAGTATCATGTCATCAGCAGATAGTGACAGTTTAACTTCTTCCTTTCCTACCTTTAAATATTTTCTTTCTTTTGTCTCATTGCTCTGGCTAATGTTTCTAGCACTATGTTGACTAGGAGTGGTGAAAGTGGACTTCCTTCACTTGTTCCTGACCTTAGTGTGAAAGGTTTCAGTTATTGACCATTTAGGGTGATGCTGGTTGTTGGTTTCTCGTGAATAGCTCTTATTAGGTTGAGATAAAGTACCTGTATTCCAATTTTCTGTCGGGTTTTGATCATGAATGGGTATCGGATTTTGTCAAACGTTTTTTCTGCATCTGAGGTGACCATATGGTTTTTGTCCTTGCGTCTGTTTATGCAGTATTTTACATTTATAAATTTGCATGTGCTGAACCATTCTTGCATCCCTGGGATGAATCCAACTTGATCAGGGTGTATGATCTTCTTGATGATTCTCTGTATTCTGTTTGCCGGTGTCTTATTGAGGATTTTTGCATCAATGTTCCTTAGGGAGATTGACCTGTAGTTCTCTTTTTTTGTTGTGTCTTTCTCTGCTTTTGGAATCAATGTAATTTGTTGCATCCAGGAATGAATTTGGGAGCACTGTTTCCCTTTCAATTTCATTAAAGAGTTTGAGTAGTGACATTAACTCTTTTTTGAAAGTTTTGTGGAATTCAGCAGTAAACCCATCAGAACCAGGGCTTTTCTTTGTTGGTGGGATTTTTATTACATTTTCAATTTCACAGATTGATATTTGGATGTTTAACATTTTTTATATCTCTCCATTCAACTTTGGAAGTTAATGTGTCTAGGAATCTATTCATTTTTTTCTATGTTCTCCTTATTAGAGCACAGGTTTTCAAAACAGGTGTTTATTATACTCTAGGCTTCTGCTGGATCTTTGATTTCCCCTTTTCCATTCCTAATTGCATGGAATTGAGTGGTTCCCTTCCTTTGTTTGATAAGGTTGACTAAGCATTTGTCAATCTGGTTTATTCTTTCAAAAAACCAACTCTTATCAGAGAAAATATATGATATTTGCACATCTGTAACCTATTTATTTCACTTATGCATATGTCCTGTAGGTACATCCATATGAGTATAAATGATTCAATCTCATCATTCTTCATGGCAGAGTAATACTCCATTTTATTAAAAAACCATATCTTCTTTATTCAGTCTAGAGTTGATTGGCATTTGGGTTGTTTCCAAGATTTAGAGATCACAAACTGAGGTGCTATAAACGTGGGTGCACATGTCACTGTGATAGGAATCTTGTAATTCTTTTGTGTATATCCGCAGCAGGGAAACAGCAGGATCAAATATTGTATATTTTCTCTGATCTGAGAAATTGAAGCTATAATTGTGTTCTAGAATGCATGACTGATATCGTGAAATAGTAAATATTCAAAGGGTAGTGGGGCTTAGGGGTAAAAAATAAAGAAAAAAATTGATGTTAAAAAAGAAGAAACAATGCTTGTGTATATAGGGATGGGGAGGGTAGGGGGAGTAGTGGAGGGGGAAAACATGAGAATTAAGTTGTGTCATATACTGGTACAAATTCTCAGTGTGGAATGTAATTGTGATGTGTATATATAATGTACAAATAAAATGTACCAATAAAAAAAGACTCAGGAAAAAAAATAACTTTGATTTGTTCATTTTTTGTATCATTCTGTTAGTCTCCATTGCATTAATTTCTGCTCTGTTCCTTATAATTTCCTCCCTTGATACCACCAGTATCAAGCTTTGGGTTTGTCTTCTTCCTTTTTTGCCTAGTAGATTGAGATTCACTAGAAATTTAAAGAAGGAAAATGTGACTCAAAACTTTTTTTAAAATGTTAAAAAATATAGAAGGGTGAAGTTATTTAAATTACTATTATAAATATTTTTAAAATGTAAAGAAAGACATAATGAATTAACATGGAAAACAGCAGCACAGAAATGACAGGTTATTTTCCAAACAAAAGGGCTTCCAGTTTAAAATCAAAGATATTAAAAAACTGGTGCAAGGTTCGCTCCCACCAAAAGAAATCTTCAAATTAATAATGCCTCCTGAACCATCAAAAAACTGTCATAGGTGAAACAAAATAGAAAGATAGGCAACTATGTAGAGAAATGAGATCTGATTTTTTTCCTAACCTGAGACAGATGCCACTGAATGCTATATATACCACCAGTATCAAACTAAACATTTTTAACACTAGCAGGGGCTCAACATGGGCCCGGGAAGCTGCAAATATGGGAGAGGACAGGTGTTGTATACTTTCTTCCACAGTCTTCCCCCTGGAAAATTTCTCCAAATTCCTCCTTGCTACCAGGAAAAGCAGGAAAATTATTAAATGTTTCTCAATCACCAGAAACTCTGTCATTAGCCCCTTACCAATGCAGAGAAGACAGCACCTGAGAAATATATATAACTAAATTTACTAGCCCTTACTTTCCATTAACTTCTCTCATATATTCTTCCATAATTTGCTACCCTTAGAAACTCTAAGTTCCTTTTTGTGCCTTCTTCTTTGCAAAAAATATTGTTTTGGGTTAAGATGAAATATAAAGCCAAAATTACTCAGTACTTACCTGTGTATCAGCAATTGATACATCAAATGTTTATTTTTCTCCTATCTTGAGTCTCTCTCAACTTTAATAAGGTATAACTGACAAATAAAAATTATATATATTTAATGCCAGGCATGGTGGCTCATGCCTGTAATCCCAGCACTTGGAAGATAGAAGCAGGAGGATTGCTGAGTTTGAGGCTTGCCTGGACTACATAGTGAGTTCAGAGGCAGCCTGAACTACAGAGTGAGACACTGTTTCAAAAAAAAATTGTATATACTTATAGTGTGCAATATAACATTTAAATATATGTATATATTGTGAAATGATTAAATCAAGCTAATTAAATATCCATCATTTATATACTTACCATTTTTTTATTGGTAAAAACATTTAAGGTCTATTAGTAACTTTCAAGTACATAATACATTTTTCTAACTACTGTCATTGTGATAACTAATCTTGACGGTTAACTTGACTGGCTTGAGACATGTAAGAGCTAAGTAATAAAACTTATAAGTGTGTTTAAATAGGTCAAGAAAGCATGATCTTGGGAACTATATCTAGTCTCTGGCCACACCCTTCACCCTCTGCCATGCTGTTTCTGTCTTGGAACCAGCTGATTGTGGACTGAAACCTCTGAAACCAAAAGTCAAAACAAGTACTTTCTCTCTTAAGTTTTCCTGCCAGGCTACTCAATCACAGCAACAAAAAGCGAAGAACTGCCAGGTGTGGTAGCTCACGCCTGTAATCCCAGCACTCAGGAGGCAGAGGCAGGAGGATTGCTGAGTTCAAGGCTTGCCTGGGCTACATAGTGAGCTGAGGGCCAGCCTGAACTACAAAGCGAGACCCTGTCTCAAAAAAAAAAAAAAAAAAAGCGAAGAACTTATCATAATACACTAGAAACTCTTAGAATTTATATATCTGGTCTACCTAAAATTTTACCTTTCTTTTGTCAAATTTATAGAACTCCAGACAGGGAACCAATGAGGTTAGAAGAAAAAACAGAATTTTCTTCCTCTACTACACATAGCAAAATGGATTCTCCAAATATAATGAAGGTGTCTGAGATTGGGAAAATATTCTGGATTATCTATGTACAACCAATGTAATCACATGATTCACTAAAGGAGACAATGCACTTAAGTGTTTTTAAAGAAAAACAACAGGATACTTGGCAGTGTGAGGAATCAATCCACCATTACTGGTTGTGAAGAAGGAAGGAAAAAGGCCATGATTCTGGGAATGAAAGTAGCCTACTGAAGCTGGATTCTCTCCCCTAGACCCTCCAGAAAGGAATGTAGCCCTGGTGACACCTTAATTTTTACCCCCCCCCCAGAATTACTGAACTTTAACCTTCAGAACTATAATAAATTTGAACTGAATACACCAAATTGGTCATAATTTTGTTACAATAGCAGTAGAAAACTAATGGAGTACATATTCTTTAAAGTAACTTTAGTTTTATAAGTTATTAAGTTCAATTTGCTCAGACTAATTGCAAAAATAATATACATATATCATAGACAAATACATTAGACTAAGAATAAGATAAATTGTATCCTAGTCAGACAACTAAATACTGTATGATCTTGAGTAAACTATGTCCTTCTCATTTAGGTACTAATTGCCTTATCTGAAAGGTGAATTCTACAAAGCAAGTGTTATGAAATAAAATGGGAATTAATGCCAATACTATCTAATTTAAGTCACAGGATTAAACAATATAGAAATAGCTATTAATTCATGATTAGTGAAACTAGCACTATATAATGTCATATTTATAGAATGAATTCTGTTAAATTATAGGAATAATAAAATATGAATGAGTCAAAATGTCTAACAAAGTATCAGTAAGAGCACATTTAAAGGCTCTGAAAATATTAAAGATTCTTAAAATACATGTACAAATACATATATCTAATGAGTAGTTGTTAGCAAAAGTAAAGACAGTTAAATAAGACCATTTTACAGTTTCTCACATTATCTCTTCATCGCTTAGAGAATTTCACAGAAAAACTACTTTTGAGCTTAAAAGATTATTATCTTGAGTATTTTCCTCACTTTATCTCAGGACTTTTTGTACAAAAGATCAACCAAGGTATTTATGTCATTTCTGAAAAAAATTTCAGGAAGAGTATATATACTATAACAATGCCATGGAAATAACTTCCTTAGGAAGTTATACTAACAGAGTGATACATAGTGATGCTTACTAGCATACTGTCATAAAGATTACCCAAACTCTTCAACCAGGAACTCATCCCACTCCAGTGTGAGAATTTAGACTTAAGAGGAAAAACTCATTTTCTCAGGTTTCTAAAGAGAAGATATGTTTCTTGTAAAGGCTTTTAGAAAATTTTCAAATGAATTACTGAACTATTCCTAAAATAACATTCATCTACTTAAGACTGTCAAATGTTGCCTCAAGTGAACAGTGATTTGCATTATATTATAAATTCCAACTAGGCCAAAGAAACATGCTCAAGCCAAAATGAAAATCAAAGGGAAGAAGCTTATCAACAGTTTGAAATTCTATATCACAAGAAATAATCACTAGATGTAATAACTTACATAGCTGAAAAATAACTAAGTTTTAAACGTTAAGGTGATTTTTGATGACAGCCTTGCATGACAACATTTAAACCACAGCATCCAGGTGATTTACAGAGATGAACATGGATAATATAAAACTAAGTCCTTAATTATCTTCCTTTTAATTTAATATTCCAGCCTTATTCATGAGAAGCTTGTAGGCTCTGAGAAAGTATATCCTGCCTTCAATAACTCTGTAGTACATTCTAACTTATAAGTTAATGTGAACAAAAAAAGTTGTCTGTATTTTCCTTAAATGAAAACATGAAATTTTCTTTAAAACTATTATAATCTCTTAATACAACTAAAAGCAAATTTCCAGAAATATGGTGCCTAAAGGTAACTCACCTAAACAGTCACTATATTTGTGTCAAATACATCAGTTCACTTAAATTAGTGGTTTTTCTTTCATCTAAATCCCTTTGCATTATCATTTTATGATTACATTTATAAAAGTTTAGAAAACCATTTTAATGTCTCAGCATTAAACACTTAGTTTATTTTAAACAGGATATGTAGCGAATACTTGAATAAAAGCCTTTGTCTATTCTAGCACACAGAAATACTACTGCACTTACAATGAACATCAATTTAAAATCTTAACAAAATAAAATATATATATATTATAAAGTACTTCCATAACTGTTCAAAAATTCAATGGTAAATGTCCAATACATTTAATATTAAACTGTATAAACTGACCTTAATACCTAACTTAAGGGCAGACATATAATTATGGAACCAAAGGTTTTAGATCCATGGCTTATACTAGTCTTTCAAAATCAGTTGATAAGATTCAAAGTTTTACTTTATTTTATAGATCAAAATCGGTTTATAAAAAGGAATGCCTAACAGAATTATTTATAGTCTCAATTATTTCACTCCATTTCCATTCCCATTTTTGCAAACCTTTCACTTAAGAAATGATGACTTAAGAATATTCTGCCTTGAATTCTAATCAAGATGGCATAGTAATGTACCCTTAAAACTCACCCATCAATTACCAATACACAACAATGATATTCAAAAGAGGAAACTAGAAAAAATTGGGACAAGGTTAAAAATCATCAAACAACAAAATTTTAAAATGGACAAAATACTTGAGCACTTCACTAGACAGGAAGGATGGATGGGGAAAAAGTACATTTAAAGATATTTAACATCATTAGGAACTAGAGAAATGCAAATCACAGTAAGATTCTCACACATGTTTATCAGAATGGCTAAAATAAAAAACACTGATAATAAGTACAATAATAAGTACTAGCAAGGATGCAGGACAACTAGAATTCATGTAAGAAGATGCAGTCTGGCAGTCATCTGAGAAAGCAATCTGGTCATTTATTAAAAGCTAAACACATACTCCATAATATCTGGCCTGCTCTTAAGCTCTTAACCCAAAGAAATAAACCTCTATGTACACACTAAAACCTATACATAAAATACTGAGAATAGCTTTATTTAAAAAAAATCCAAAAAGACAAAAAATTCCTTCAACTAGTGAATAGATAAGCAAATTGAAGTACATTCATTCAATAAAATACTGCTCAAGAATAAAGAGCACTGAACTACTGATGCATGTACCAACTTGAATAAATCTTACAGACATTATGCAAAATGAAAAAAAAGAATAATGATCCAAAGGTTAAGCACTATGATTCCATTCATGTAATGTTCTTGAAAAGATGAAACTAAACTGACAAAGAACAAATCACTGACTGTCAGGGGTGAAGATGTGACTCCAGAAATAACTCACAGAAGATTCTGTGGGATAAAGGGGTTGTTTTGTATTCTGAGTATGGTTATAGTTACATGAATCTATATATACATTAAATTTATAGAACTGCACCCAAAAAGTCAATTTTACCCACTGTTAATTTTTTATGTATTTCCCCTACTCTCATTCTGTACTTTAGAAATGAAATAAAAATGGAGACTGTTAACTGGAGCTGAAGTTACAAACCTACTACGCTCCTTTATATAAGAGGCCAAGCAGTGGTAGATAAGCAGTCAGCTCCTTCAAGGCTACAGAAACTAAAGTTCTCTCCCACTGTAGCAGAGATCATATCCCTTAAACTAGCAAACTGATAGCAACAATATTCTCTTAAGTCCATGGAGAAGAAGCAGTAATTATTATCAAACTATGATTGGACCTTTAAAGAAACTGCAAAGAAAACCTGCAAAGATGCTCCCCCAATTTGTTGACTTATTTCTAAAAGGCAAATGCACAGGGAAAAACTCCAAGAATGGCCAGCAGAAAATGGCCCCTGGGAAGCTGAAGAACTGAGCAAAGACTTCATAGTCAAGCCTTGTTAAATTAAAATGACGTTTATAAACAACTTGGGCCTTAAATTAAATATCCGCAGATAGGGCCTGGGTCTCAGACTGCAAGCCCTAATTTGGAAAATGAACAAAAGTGAGAATTTAGCTCAACAAAGCCTAAAATGAATCTCAGTACAAAGCATAAGATGATTCACAAAATAGGCACACAGTATTTAATGTCAAAATGTCATTCCTCTTTTCCAAAGTATAAAATTTCAAATATGATTCTATTTTGTATAATAAAATAGATAATTCAAGTGAAGGCAGTTAATGTCTTACAGTTACTTGTTTGTTTCTTTTTTTTTTTTTTTTTTTGCTTCTTTGAGACAGGGTCTTGCTTTGTAGTTCAGGCTGGCCCTGAGCTCACTATGGTACCCAGGCAAGCTGCCGCGAACTCAGCAATCCTCCTGTCTCTGCCTCCCGAGTGCTGGGATTACAGGCGTGAGCCACCACGTCCGGCATTGTGGTATGCGGTGTTGATTGTTGGTGGGTGTGTCTCCACGCCTAGCATTATATGTGGTTACCGGGGATCGAACTCAGGACCTTGCGCTTGCAAGGCAGGCGCCGGAACCACTGAGCTAACCCTCCGGCCCTGTTTGTTTCTTTTTAATGCAGTGCTGGGTTGAACCCAGGACTGCTCTGAATTCCATCCTTTTTCCTATTTTTTATTTTAAGATAAGATCTTGCTAAATTACTAAACTGCTCAGGCTGGCCTTAAACTTGTGATCTTCTTTATAACTCCTTATGACTTCAATCATATTAGATAAAATCATTTTTACACACAAAGCAGTAAATAGATTGTTGGCTTATCTATAAATTAGGCTTCTCTTCAAATAAGTAGCCCCTTCCTGAATAAGAAAAGGCTGCAATTGAAAAGAAAGGCATCAAGAGATACAAAGCACATGTAAGGAGCAAGTTGCACAGCAGATGATTCTGTTAGAAAGATAAGTCAATAGAGAAACAATAGACTTTTTCCAAAATTAACTTACCAAAAATCAACAAAATTTTAAACATGCATTCATTCAATAGCTATTAACAATCAACTAGCTACATGAATAACAATATACTAAGCTACACTGGAAATACACTATATAAAAGGTGGATATTATATTTAAGAACTATTAATATCCATACAATTAAATGCATGAATAATGAATATAAAGTAGATGGGATTATATATATTATAATATATATATTATAAAATATATATCGTTTGAGATATGTAACTCAGTGATGAAGCATTTTCCTACCATGATTGAGGTCCTGGGTTTAACCTCTAATACCATCAAATTCAAAAAGACAAAAACAACAGCAACAGCAGCAAAAAAAAAAAAAAAAGATGGAGAATATGCAGAAAAGGGAATTCTCATCCACTGTTGGTAGAAATGTTTAGGTTTTTTTTTTTTTTTTTTTTTTTTGAGACAGGGTCTTGCTTTGTAGTTCAGGCTGGCTCTGAGCTCACTACATAGCCCAGGCAAGCCTTGAACTCAGCAATCCTCCTGTCTCTGCCTCCCAAGTGCTGGGATTACAGGCGTGAGCCACCACGCCCGGCTAGAAATGTTAATTAGTACAGTAAGAAGGTTCCTCAAAAAATGATAAATAAAACCGTGATATGATAAATTAACTCCACCACAGTGTATATATCCAAAGGAAATGAAATAATCAGATTGAAGAGATATGTATCTGTCCTCCTACATTTATCACAGCACTATTCACAACAGCCAAGACAGAATCAAACATGTCAATCAACAAATGTGATACAGGACTAGGAGGGATGTAGCTTAGGGGTATAATACTTGCCTGGTATGCACAAGTTCTAGGCTCAATACACAGCAATGTAAAAATATTGTTCTTGACTTTTATTATTTCTAGCATGCTTAACTTTAAAAAGTTTTTTTTTTTTCACAAAATCTCAGCATTCTGATTTTTATCTTCTCTCAAAGAATAAGAAAATAATGACACAGGACCAGGGATTTAGCTCAGTGGTTCCAGCATCTGCCTCACAAGCATCCAGAGTTTGCTTCCCAGTACCACACACATCACAGTGTCGGATGTGGTGGTTCACGTCTGTAATCCCAGCACTCAGGAGGTAGAGGCAGGATGATTGCTGTGAGTTCAAGGCTAGCCTGGGCTACACAGTGAGCTCAGGGCCAGCCTACACTACTAAGCAAGATCCTGTCTCCAAAAAAAAAAAGAAAAGAAAAGAAAGACACAGACATACCACCAATCAGAACCAAATTTTGTTAAAGATATTTTACGTTTAGAACTATAAATTGAATAGTTTAGTCTAGAACTACCTACAAAACAAAAACTAAATGTATCCAGTTTGAGAATTCTTTTATAAATAAATGACTGAAAAAACAAAGGTCTCATTCATAATTCTGTCAAAATTATCATTTTTAAGAAACCACAAGTTGATAAAGGTTTCAAGCCTCAACAACCTAAAGTAGATATAAAGTAGATGGGATTATATATATTGTAACATATTCATCACTCATTATCCAGGAAGGTAAAACTCTGTAACTGTATATGTCTGTATTTAATTCATTTTCAGTTAGTATGTGCAGTAGATTTATTACAATTTGCAACTATTAAATCTACTTTCCTTCAAAAAGATAGTCATTCCTATGTCTTCCTATGTAACTTACAATACTCTGTAGGAATAAACATCCTTGCCCCATTGACTTTGGTTTTGGCTATTGACTAGCTTTGGCCAGTGACATATAAACAAACATCCAAGCAGAAGTTTTAAAAGAAGCTGTGCGTTTCTGCCAAGTTTCCTTTTCCCCCTCTTTTATAAGAACAGCATGCCCCATATAGGAGTTGTTCTCCGTCCTGGATCTCAGAATTAGAAGATATGTAGAGCAAGAGCACAGCTACTGTTAACCATCAGCTAACATGTACCAAGAACAAAAAATAAGCTATTGTTGTAAGCTCTGAAATATTGAGGTCATTTGTTATGCAGCATAACAGCAAAAGTTAATACTCTTTTTTTTTTTTTTTGAGACAGGGTCTCGCTTTGTAGTTCAGGCTGGCCCTGAGCAAGCCACCGCGAACTCAGCAATCCTCTTGTCTCTGCCTCCCGAGTGCTGGGATGACAGGCATGAGCCACCACGCCCGGCACTTTGGTATGCGGTGTTGATTGTTGGTGGGCGTGAGTCTCCACGCCCAGCATTATATGTGGTTTCCGGGGATCAAACTCAGGTCCTTGCGCTTGCGAGGCAGGCGCCGGAACCACTGAGCTAACCCTCCGGCCCAAAAGCTAATACTCTTGATGTATTAATTTATAATTAGAGAAAAATAATTTTACAAGGACAAGTTATTATAATACTTCAACAACTAGAAAAAAAATAAATTACAGTCACATTTTTAAGGCATGAGAGTGTTTATGAGGTAACATGAAATAAAATAGATGAACTAAAATTCTGGAAAGAGAAGTGCCATTTTCTTTCCTGAAAGCATTTAAACATTATGGGCACAGACTGAAATCTGAGATTGGCCTAGGCAAATGATCCTACTGGTGAAAACAGAAAACAATGATGCTTTTTAGTGTGGTAGTCTGCAAACTAGAAAGACCTAAATACCAGAGCAAAGTTAACATTTAATGAATTCTAAGCGAAAACTGTAAGACTGCATTTCTAGAATGAAAGACAAAGTAGAGTGAAATTTCCCTCAGTTTCATGGTGCTTAGGAGAAAGTCTTGCTAGAAAAAGGGGACTTAAACACAAACAACACACGAAAGGTATCCAACTTAACTGTAACAAGAGAACAAGGAACTAATCTCAAAACCTATTAAAAAAAAAAAAAAAAGACTGGGCCGTAGATTTAGCTCAGTGGTTCCAGTGCCTGCCTAGCAAGCACAAGGTCCCTGGTTTGATCCCTGGTAGCCACATACAACAACACCGGGCATGGTGGCTCACGCCTACCAGCAATCAGTACCACATACCACAAATGCCGGGCTTGGTAGCTCATGCCTGTCATCCCAGCACTCAGGAGGCAGAGGCAGGAGGATTGCTGAGTTCCAGGCTTGCCTGGGCTACATGGTGAGCTCAGGGTCAGCCTGAACTACAAAGTGAGACCCTGTCTCAAAAAAAAAAAAGAAAGAAAGAAAAAAGAAGACTTTTACAGTCTCTCAAGACTGTGGAGAAGAAATATGACAGTTTTTCAGTCAAAAGCCTAGTAGATCAAGTAAGACAAACCAGTGCAATAATCAACTAAATTTACCAAACCTGCAATTAAGACTGAACCTAATAAAACCCAACTTAACTTCTAATTACTATGAATATAATATTCAGAGTGACAATATGTCACGAGTGACAATATTTTATCCAATTGGCCTAAGCATTGAAAATGGAAGTGACTTCTGCTGGGAGAGATCATCTTCACTTTCTATAGTCAAATTTTACATTACATTTAGTATATAATCTTAAAAAGTGTGAAGCAAAAAAACCTAAGTTATAAGCAAGACATAAAGCAAAAATTAAAGCAAAGTCAGAGATGATACAAACAATGGAATTAGAAGATAAGAGCCTTAAATTAGCAGAGCAAAAAGAAAATATATAGAAGTATGGAGAGAGTCAAAAACGGAATTCAGTTAAAAAGCAGCAGCTTTCCTAGAATGAAAAAAATATTAAATTATATGGATGGACTTAAAATTACACTAACAAAACAGAAGAACTAACAAGTTTGAAAAATAGAAAATGTTCAACTGAACAAAAGAGTGAACAAGCAATGAAAAATGCCCAACTGAACCAGAAAGGAACAGAAAGAACACAAGAGCATGCAGTACACAACCAAAACATCTAACATAGTAGAGTAAAAGAGAAATTATGATAAAAATAAAATTTAAAGCTGGGCATGACAGTGCACACCTAGGCCAGCCTGGGTTACATAGTGAATTTCAGGCCAGTCTGAACTACATAGCAAGACCTTGCCTCAAAAAAAACAAAAATAAATACATACTGCCCAGAGCCAATGTCCTGATAGCAAAACACACAGGGATAGCTTCCAATAATAAACAGCCCCATTACACAGCTAACCCAATCACTTCAGACTACATCACCATGACCCAATCAATCAATCAGACTATATCACCATCAATCCCCTTGTGACTTGCTCCCTTCCCCCCTCCCATCCTCTATAAAAGCCCAAACCCTCAACCAAGAATCAGTGTCTTGATTCTTGCATCCCTGCTCACCCTCCTGCCAGCGCAACCCCACAGGACGACGACCACGAAGACAACAAATACAAAGCTAGACAGACAGATAAAATTTTATTAAAATGTAAAGACAGAAAATTTTTTTCCAATACTGATGAAAAAGATCAACCCAGCAAACACAAAAATCATGCCTGGACACCATATTATCAAACCATTAGAAATTTTTTTAAAAATCGTAAAAGTAAACAAAGTGGGGGACACTCCTTTAGAAAAGCAGTAAGTCTAATAGCGAAATTTTCAACAGAAATAATGGCAATGAAAAAACTGAAATTACTTATTTTAAGTCCTGAATGAATAAAAGATGTCAACCCAGAAGTCCAAAGAACTCAGAATTCTACACCAGGAAGATTTCCTTCCAAAAGAAATATTAAGAAAAATATTTTTCAGACAAAAAAAAGCTACAAATATTTGCCTCTAGCAGACTGGTACTCCAAGAAAAATTTTTTTAAAATTCTTCAGTCTAAAGGGAATTTATTCCAGATGGTAACAAACAACTGTAAAAATGAATTCAGAACATTAGAAAGGGTATACATATGGATTATAAAAAAGAAAGAATAATGATTATTTACCCAAAATGTTATTTTTATCTTATACCAAAGTAAAATATATATAAAAGTAGCACAAAGGATAAGGGAAATAAATGAACTTAGACTGTTGGATTTTGCGCTGTTTGGAAAATGGCAAAAGTACTAACTTAAGGTACAGTGACAAATCAATGGTATTCATTAAAATCGTCAAGATAACAAATTATAATTACAGGAGAATGAATAACTGAAAAGTTAATGAGAAATAAAGATAGGCAAGAAAATAGGATTAAAAACAAGACAAGACAGGAAAAACATGTGATGAGAGACTTGTACACAACTATATTAGTAATTACTTTAAAGGTAATCAAACATCCCAATTAAAACACATTGTCATACTAAATAATAAAAACATGACCAAACTATATGCCATTTCCAAAGATACATACTCAGTACAGGAATACATATAGGTTAAAATAAAAGGAAAGAAAAAAAATATTGATGAAAAGAAAGGGTATGGTAATTATAATAATAGAAGTTCAGGGCTGGAGATTTAGCTCAGTGGTTCCAGCACCTGCCTAGCAAGCACAAGGTTTCTGGTTCAATCCCTGGTAACTACATACAACAATACCGGGCATGGTAACTCATGCCTACCAGCAATCAGTACCATATACTACAGTGCCAGGAATGGTGGTTCACACTTGTAATCCCAGCACTCAGGAGGCAGAGGCAGGAGGACTGCTGAGTTTGAGGCTTGCCTGGGCTACATAGTGAGCTCAGGGACAGGCTGAACTACAAAGCAAGACCCTGTCTCAAAAAAAAAAAATAATAATAGAAGCTCAAATTAGATTTCAAGGCAAGAAGTACTACTGGAGGTAACAAAGGTTATTTCACGGGGCAGAATGGTCAGTTCAATCATAAGTTAAAATACTCCTAAATTTCTATAAACCTGGTAAGAACTTCAAAATACATGAAAGGAAAGCTGAACAAACTAAAAAGAAAAAAAGACAACTTATAGAGCCACTGTAATTAGGAATTACAATTAGCTATTGTAATCAGGAAAATCAAAGAAATAATTACACATGCTGAAAAAAGAATAAAGTTGTTTTTAGATGATATGATCACATACAAGGAATATAGAAAAATTCATAAATTATTTAAATACTAAAAGTAAGTAAATTTAGCAAGACTGGTGTCTATCAGATCAAAATATAATTGTGTTTCTAGGCAGTAATATAAAGTAATTCCAAGATGGAATTAAAATGATATCAATAGTTCTAAATCATCAAATACCTAGCCACATCTTTTAAAAAAGGTTCAAGACCTTCAAATTGTAAACCATAAAACACTGCAGAGAAAATAACAATCCAAGTAAATATATCCATGTTTATGGTCTATAGGACTATTTTGCTAATGTACCAATTTGCTTTTCATTAACCTATAGAGAATGCAATAATATCTTTAAATTAAATCTAATCATAATATTAATAGTATTTTTGATTGAAACATGATTCTAAATGCATATAGAAACATAAAGTATGGAGGATAGGACCTCAAAAATGTTCAGGATGAAAAAATTAGGGGAACTTATATTACCAGATATCAAGACTGAGTATAAAGCTATAGAAATTAAAACAAGAAAGGGATTATAGGGGTAGCTCAGTAGTAGAGTATGTGCTTAATATATACAAGGCCATAGGTTTGATTCCAACCAAAGAAGCAAAATAAAAAGAATACTTGATCAATGTGTCTATTTTTTGCACAATACTGTTGGAACAGCACTATCTGATTTACGTCAAAAGTATTCAGTAATCCAGTGAGGAAATGGTAGGTTTTTATTTTATTTTTCCAAAAGATGGTACAATTAAATATTTAAATGGCTTAAAACTTCTACCTTATCTTTATACAAATTGATATAACACTATGATAGAGGTTTGAATAAAAACAAAAACAAAATTTCTAGAAGAAAATTTTAGAAAATGCTTTCATGATTTCACAATTGGCAAAAATTTCTTAAAGCATAAAAAAGCACTACACAAAAAATAAACTTGATAAACTAATCTTCATTCAAATTAAGAATTTTTATTTTTTGCAAAATACAATTAAGAGAGTGAAAAAGCCACAGACTATATTTAATATGCAAGGGTCTCACAGTCAGAATGAAGAACTCCAACAAATCCATAAGACAAAAACCAATTTAAAATGCATCAAGGGCCAGAGATTTAGCTCAGTGGTTTCAGAGCCTGCCTCGCAAGCGCAAGGTCCTCAGTTAGAACTCTGGTAACCACATACAATCTGGTCCTGGTGACTCATGCCCACCAGCAATCAATACCACATATCACAGTGCAGGGCATGGTGGCTCACACCTGTAGTCCCAGCACTCAGGAGGCACAGGCAGGAGGATTGCTGAGTTCGAGGCTGGCCTGGGCTACATAGTGAGCTCAGGGCCAGCCTGAACTACAAAGCAAGACCCTGTCTCAAAAAAAAAAAAGTATCAAAAGTTAATGCATTAAAAGTGTTCACAATCATTATTTATCCTAGAAATAAACATAAAAAGTCACTGTACACTGACTAGAATAGCTAAAACTGAAAGGACTGACAATACCCAAATTTGACAAGATTGTACAGTACAACTTTGGCAAACAATCACTCATCAGTTTTACTCCGAGAGGTAATTAATACATTCATCAAATAACATACACAAAAGTAGTCAATAGTCAGCTTTGCTTTAATAATAAAATATTAGATATAATTCAAATGTCTACTAATAGACTAAATAATCCATTAATAGAAAATTACATAATACTAAAAAGAACTCATAACAATATTAATGGATGAACACCATAGACAATCTGTGAAAGAAGTTATTCCATTTATGTGAAGTTCAAAAAAAAGCAAAAATAATCATAAAATTAGAATAGTCATTACTTAGGGTTGGCAAGGAAATTGAAAATTAACTACAAAAAGTATTAAATAGGAGTGTAGGTTAGGATTTTTGAAAGCAGCACAATAGAAACTATATGTATAATTACTCAATAATTTATTATGTAGCTTAGACCAAAGACTACACAATGGTCATATGTGTGATCAGAGGTAGGAAAATCTACAGTGCTCTACTCTGGAAAGCCAGAGCACCCACCTAAGAAGATGAGAACCACAAACAAAAGGGACCAGGAATGCAACACCAGTCCAAGGTCAAAGGCCTTGAAGCTTGCTAGAGATTCACAAGTGAGAGTCTACATTTGAAGGTTAAACAAACTGGAGATCTGGATAATGATGTCCAAAGGGAACAGCAGCAAAGGACACATCTGCTCAAGATGAGCTCTCCAAAATGAGCACATTTCCTTTTTTTCTCCATTTTTATTTCATCAGGGAAACCAGCATATTGACAACCAAGGTGAGTCTTTCCCTTTTCACTTAAGGCGTTCCAGGTTTAATAATCAGCTCAAGCCTGTGAATTTAGGGGCTTTAATTCTCTGTTGCTATAATTTGTAGTAGATTTTTTCTTCAATTGTCCTAAATTTTTCTGCTTATATAAATCCAGTAAAAATTTAGTATGCTTCATATCTATTTCACTTCTGGGAACGCCATATTAATTAGCCAAAGCACAGATCTAATGTGCAATACTATTTTAATCACTGTTTTGCCTCTATTATCCAGCACAGTAAGTATACCCACTTTGGCCCTGGCAGTTAAAGACTGCTACTTGGTCCCTGCCATCCTGGGATCCATTTACACCCATGGCATTTAAAGGTCTCTATCATGTAGCTTTTATCTCTCCCATAATGTCTGGTATAAAGAGAAGAGCAATGATGGATCTCTTTATTAGGATGCTGGTACTTACCTCTCAAATCTGTTAAGATTATTAAGGAAGGGTACATACACTGGACTCCCCCAATGTGGAGGAAGATCCCTGGTGTATCCACTTCAGTGTTATCATTTTCCTGAGCTTTTGGAATATGCTCATCAACAATAAACTAAGAAATATCAGACATCTCTAGCTTATTAACAGTGGGATAGCTTTTGATCTGTTTTTCAGGCAAGTAAGCAAATAAAATTGTTAAAACTTTTTTAACTTCATGCATTACAACATCAAATGAAGAATGTCTACTTAATGGGCCCATATCAAGAAATTCAGCCTTTCCACCACTATCCTCTACCCTTAAAATTCTTTCCTACCTGGCATGGTGACACATTCCTGTAATCCCAATACTTGTGAGGCTGAGGCAAGAGGATTGCAGTGAGTTTGAGACCAACATGGGCTACATAGTGAGTTTAAAAAGCCAGCCTGCACTACAAAGCAAGAAACTGTCTCAACAAACTTCCCTGAAAAAAAAAAAATCCTTTTTCATACTATCTCCAGACTTATGTTTGTAAGAATCATAAAACTCAAGAAGTTTTTGGGAATATACTGTATTTTCTCATAGGTCATACTGTGTGTGTACTTCATCTTTCCAAGCTTTCTGAGAGTTTAGCCTGTTTATAGGACTAAAGGCAACTTAGAAGTGGCAAGGACAGTAAAAATGAACTATAAAAGGCATTAGAGAGACTTTCAAAGTCTAGAAATATTCTGTGTTTTGATCTGAGCTGTACTTGTAAGTCTATATAGGAAAAGCTCTTAATACTATACAAACAATATGTGTACATTTTACTGAAAGCAAGTCATACTTCAAATTTTTTTTTTTTTTTTTTGAGCCAGGGTCATGCTTTGTAGTTCAGGCTGGCCCTGAGCTCACTATGGAGCCCAGGCAAGCCTCAAACTCAGCAATGTTCCTTCCTCTGCCTCCAGAGTGCTGGGATTACAGGCGTGAGCCACCACGCCCGGCACTGTGGTATGTTGTATTGATTGCCAGTGGGCGTGAGTCTCCACACCCAGCATTGTATGTGGTTACCAGGGATTGAACTCAGGACCTTGGGCTTGCGAGGCAGGTGCCGGAACCACTGAGCTAAATCTCCAGCCCCATACTTCAAATTTTAAAGTTACTACTACAACAGAAAATCCAAGCAGAGTATATATGGGGCAAATCTCACAGCAGAAGGTACACTGTGTTTCTTTCTTTTTTTTTCTTTCTAGACAGGGTCTCACTTTGTAGTTCAGGCTGGACCAGAGCTCACTATGTAGCCCAGGCAAGCCTTGAACTCAGCAATCCTCCTGCCTCTGCCTCCTGAGTACTGGGATTACAGGTGTGAGCCACCCAGCATTGTGGCATGTGATACTGATTGGTAGCAGGGATGATTCACCATGCCTGGTATTGCTGTATATGGTCACCAGGAATCCAACTCTGGACCCTGCACTTGCTAGGCAGGTACCAGAACTACTGAGCTAAATCTCCAGCCCTACACTATGTTTCTTTTAAAACACCAAAAAGTAAGTTGGCTAGAGATGTAGTAACAGCTCTATCATTTCAATGTCTTAGGTCATTTGGTGTTAAAAAAAAAAAACCAAGATACCTGAGACTTGCTGATTTACAAATGAAGAGGATTATCTGGTTTAGCATTCTGGTGTCTGTAAAAGATCCAAATAGCCTGGTGCCAGGAGAGAGTTCCCAGGCTGTGGCAGGACATGTCAGAGAAAGATAAAAGGGAAGCAACCGCCTGCCCCTTCTGTACATATGTAAGGAACCAAGCAAGAATGCATGTAGTAGGCTCCTTCTGTTGTTTAAAAAAAACAAAAACAAAAAACTGTTGTAATAGAGAATTAAGCTTCTTCTGCAAAACCTAACCCACCAGCAGTACCAGCATTACTACTTTCACAAATGGTAAGATCCAGTCACCTCCCACTAGGCCACCTCTTAAAGGTCCCACTACCTTTCAATGCTATTACACAGGGAACCAAGCTCACAGAGCATAAAACCTTTGGGGGACAGATTATACCCAAACCCACAATAGATAGGTAATCTAAAATATTATCATTATACTGGGTTCTTATTTCCTTTATGTATTAGTGTGAGTTAGTACAGATAATCCTTGAAGTTCTTTCTCCATCCAATATCTGAGTTACCAAAATAAACTGTTTAATTAGAAAATCAAGATTCTTAAATTTCAAACTACCATAGTCACCTAAAACTTAAATGTAATGACCCTGAATTAGGTCTTGTAATTCTAATTCAAGGTTAAAATCAGATAACTGCGTGTTTCTGTTTGTCCAGAACTGTCTATAACTACATACTGCTACTTTAGCCTAGATATTTTAATGCTGCCTCTTCAGAAGCCAAGAAACCTGAGAGCTATATTACCTTTCCTTTCTTTCCTAAGGACGGGTTATTCATTTTCTAGGTTTTGCACAAACACCACCTTCTTTAAAATGCCATCCCTCCCACAGTCATTTAGCCAAAATGAATTGTTCCTTCTTCCATGTACCCACAGCATGTTGCTTGTACTTCTATTATAGCTTTTATTTCATTCTGTATTTCAGTTGCAGTACTTGCATTCATGTATATCCTTTTCAAAGGAAGAATA
Organism: Thryonomys swinderianus; assembly: GCA_004025085.1. Lineage (NCBI taxonomy): Eukaryota > Metazoa > Chordata > Mammalia > Rodentia > Thryonomyidae > Thryonomys > Thryonomys swinderianus. Next base: position 27,591 of record PVIC010013052.1, read on the forward strand.
TATTTATACTCACCAGTCAAATCAGCCAAATCAACCCTAGAGATCAACAGATGACAACATAATGAAGTCATCTTCACATTTGATTATATGTTAATAGTGGCAAAGGGAGAAACTAGATACTCAAAGTGCTATCTCCTACTCAGAGCAGGAAGAAATTACAGTGTATAATCAAGGTACTGAACGAGTCATAGTCCTTACTTTACCTTACTCTATGATGAAACAGCAAGAGTAGACAGCTGAATAAATAAATTGCCCCATAATGGATAATTTATCAAAACAATTTTTCAATATTTTATGCCAATTGTGCCAGAGGGTTAGCTCAGTGGTTCCGGAGCCTGCCTCGCAAGCGCAAGGACCTGAGTTCGATCCCCGGTTACCACATATAATGCTGGGCGTGGTGGCTCACGCCTGTAATCCCAGCACTCAGGAGGCAGAGACAGGAGGATTGCTGAGTTCGCGGCGGCTTGCCTGGGCACCACAGTGAGCTCAGGGCCAGCCTGAACTACAAAGCAAGACCCTGTCTTCAAAAAAGAAAAAAAAAAAATTTTATGCCAATAAATAAATGGTTAGGGAAGATGCACATGGACTGTTTGGAAGCCAGATATTCAACATTCCTTTTCTATTAACTGACCCTGCTTCTGTCCATGTGGTTGATACAATATAACCTTTTATATCCTTAATCACTGAAGATTGGTAGGACAATCAGAGATCTTCCTTAAAAACTTCAGAAACACATTGCAAAAATAAGTTAGTCTGGGGCCAGAGGGTTAGCTCAGTGGTTCCGGCGCCTGCCTCGCAAGCACAAGGACCTGAGTTCGATCCCCAGTAACCACATATAATGCTGGGCATGGAAACACGCCCACCAACAATCAACACTGCATACCACAATGCCGGACGTGGTGGCTCATGCCTGTAATCCTAGCACTCAGGACAGGAGACAGGAGGATTGCTGAGTTCACGGCGGCTTGCCTGGGCACCATAGTGAGCTCAGGGCCAGCCTGAACTACAAAGCGAGATCCTGTCTCCAAAAAATAAAAAAAGTAAAAAAATAAAATATAAGTCAGTCCTCTGAATGCTGAACTGGTGACATGTAAATAATTAGAGAGCTGTTGATGACACTTTATTCCCAATACAAAAAAAGGGCAGATCTGTGGTTAGAGAAAATTAGGCTTACTTACAACAACATAAAGCAAAGATGAGAAACAGTCCTTCAGCCTTTCAGTCTTGAGTCTACGATTTCTAAGGCCTCGTTCTATATTTGAGTTTTGGAAGATAGACACTCTAATAGTCATAAAAAAAAAACCCTTTTACTAAAGCGACTTCAATTTGAATTATCACTTGCAACTAAAGCAACTTACAGACACTGCAATTCATCATGCTTCCTACTATTCACACTGTGAAATAGTCTCTTGTCACAACTGTTGGCTGAGCCTGGGAACTACTTTGACCAACACAATAATAGGACTATAGTCATGCCAATTTTATATCTATCCTTAAGTGATCTAGCATTAAGACAATGGCTCTTGGAATACTTGGAAACCAACTATCACATCATGAGATTAATGAACTACCCATGTAGAGACCCACCTGTAAGAGAACCAAAGCCCTAGGCAAACAGTCCCAGTCAAGCCTGCAGATGACTACAATCCCATTAGAGTCTTAACCAATACCATCTGATGCCAAAACACCAAGTTAATTCAAAGAAATATGAAAGCTCTAGAAAATATAAAATATTCAAAAATATTAGACTTCCACAAATAAAAAACTAAATCTAAGAATTAATCAAAGACTAAATCCAACCAAAATGAATAGATAATTCTCAGAAGTGCAAATGCCCAATAAATATATGAAAATGTATAGTCATTAAAGAAATGCAAATTAAAACAATACTGAGATTCCACTTTACTCCAGAAAGAATAGTTATCTTCAAGAAATCAATAACAAATGTTGATGACATTGCAGAGAAAAAGAACCATTCTACACTGTTGGTGGAAATTTAAACAAGCACAACCACTATGGAAATCAGTATGAAGGTTTCTAAAAACCTTAAAGTAGGGGGACCAGAGATTTAGGTCAGTAGTTCTGGCACCTGCCTAGCAGGCACAAAGTCCCTGGTTTGATTCCTGGCAACCACATACAGTAATACCAGGCATGGTAATTCATACCCACCAGCAATCAGTACCATATACCACAGTGCTTGGTGAGATGGCTCACATCTGTAATCTCAGCACTCAGGAGGCAGAGGCAGGAGGATTGCTGAGTTCAAGGCTTGCCTGGGCTACATAGTAAGCTCAGTGCCAACCTGAATTACAAAGTGAGACCCTGTCTCAAAAAAAAAAAAACAGGGCCGGAGATTTAGCTCAGTGGTTCTGGAGCCTACCTCGCAAGCGTAAGGTCCTGAGTTCAATCCCCGGTAACCACATACAATGCTGGGTGTGGTGACTCACGCCCACCAGCAATCAATACCACATACCACAGTGCCGGGCGTGCTGGCTCACGCCTGTAATCCCAGCACTTGGGAGACAGAGACAGGAGGATTGCTGAGTTCAAGGCTTGCCTGGACTCCATAGTGAGTTCAGGGCCAGCCTGAACTACAAAGCGAGACCTTGTCTCAAACAAAACAAAACAAAACAAAACAAAACAAATACACAACAACATCAAAAAACTAAAAATAGAAATTGCATCCAACCCAGCTATTGCCTACTATATAATTCTCCAAGAGTTAAATATTACATTCATACTCATGTTTAGAACAACACAGTTCATAATAGCTAAATTTAAAAATAGTCTGTATGTCCATCTATAGTCAAATGGATTTTTAAAATGTGGTATGAGACAAAATGGACTACTACTCTGCTATAAAAAGGATAAATGTGTGTCATTTGTAAAAAAATGGATGTACCTTGAGACCACAATGTTAAGTGAACTAAATCAGACAAATGAGCTTAAATACCGTATCATTTCTTGATGAGAAATCTAAGGTATAAATAAATTAAAAAGCAAAATAAATGGTAGATAAAGGAAATAGGGAAATAGAACTGTGAATAAAAAAGAAACCAAGAGACAGAGGGGTAAAAAGATGTATTATGTCCATACACCAAATACAATGAAAGTAGTCATTTTGCATCACAAATATCAAGATTTTGGGCCCAGCCTGAGTTACACAGAGAGACCTCCTCTCAGAAAACCCTAAATTTTTAAACATTAATAAAAGGAAGGAAGGAGAAAAGGAAGAAAAAAACAGAAATGTGAAAGCTATTAAACTGTGGTATTATGTAAGCTTTGTAGTATTCTGTGGTACAAAATGTAACTAATATAAAAGTTTAGTTCATTCCCCGCCTCCGAGCCCTGAGAGTCCTGACCCGGTGGGCCCTAGGGCTTCTCTGGGCCTTCATGGTAGAGTGGGTTCAGTTCCAGAGCACGCTCAGGTCTGGGGGGGGCGGGGATGGCCCAGGCTGGTGGCCCCACCCCCTTCCCCATGTCCCCGCCCCCCTCCGTCGGCCCCGGGGCAGAGTCCCCGCCCACCTCCGAGGCTGAGCCAGAGCTCCTGCACGCAGGTGTAGACGCAGGTGTAGTCGCAGGTGTAGTCGGCGGGGCTCCAGGGCACAGCCCAGCTCCACCTCATGGTGGGCTTCGGGGCCAACCAGAGCGGCAGCCGCCTGCCCTCCTTCGTGCTGGTGGTTCTCCTCGTGGTGATTGTCGTCCTGGCCTTCAATTACTGGAGCATATCTTCCCGCCACATCCTGCTCCAGGAGGAGGTGGCCTAGCTGCAGGCCCAGGTCTAGCGTACCGAGGTGGCCCGCGGGCGTCTGGAGAAGCGCAACTCGGATCTCTTGCTCCTGGTGGACATGCACAAGAAACAGATCAACCAGAAGGAGGCTGACTATGATCATCTCAGTAGCTGGCTGCAGGCCTGGGAGGGCCTGGGAAAGAGGTGTGAGGATGACAAGGTTAAACTCCAGAACAACATATCTTATCAGATGGCAGACATACATCATTTAAAGGAGCAACTTGCTGAGCTTCACCAGGAATTTCTTCAACAAGAAGATCAACTTCAGGACTATAGAAAGAACAATACTTACCTTGGGAAGAGGTTAGAATATGAAAGTTTTCAGTGTGGACAGCAGATCAAGGAATTAAGAGCACAGCATGAAGAAAATATTAAAAAGTTAGCAGATCAGTTTTTGCAAGAACAAAAGCAAGAGGCCCACAAGGCTCAACCAAATGATGGACAAGAATTGGGTATAAACAATCAAGTAGTATCTAAAAGTATTCCAAATGTAGCTGACAACGCTGCAGATAAGAATGAAGAAACTTCAAGCAATCATATGCCACGTGGATAAGAGCAAATCAAACGAGATGGTGATGCAGGGATGCCTGGAGTGGAAGAGAATGACCTCGCTAAAGCGTTTAAATCCTGCCTCAAACTTGGAGAATGAACCTAGAATTCAAATGGATATACTAAAGCAAGCCGCCAAGGAAAGAGTTGGTCATTTCCACAAATTGAAGCAAAATGATGAAGAGCGAGAGCTTCAGATGGACCCTGTGGACTATGGAAAGCAGCGCTTCAATGATGTCCTTTAAGCCTGAAAGGAGAAATTACAAAACCTAAAGTGCTGTAAAATGGAATCATTTCTACTTTGTCATTTTTTACTTTTGTTGTAAAGATCAGTTGTATCAGTTGTAAAGATACATTGAAGGAGAAACTTTAATGAAGGAATGTAACCGTGTACATATGTGAACTTTTTCATATTGTATTATCAAACCAGAGACTTTTTGGTTATGATACAGTTGAGCCAGAAACAGTAAATCTTTGCATTTAAAGCAAACTAAGATATATTTCACATTTTATTAAGCTTAATTTTCCACAAGTAGTAAGAGAAAATGGTCATATAGTTTGTATGTTGCACATAGCATAAGCACAGTGAGAGAAGTTATGGAGCTGGAAAGGCTTTATACACTAATGTACTCTTGTGAGCCCCACGGCATCCTGTTCTGTCTGCCTTTCGCTTCTTGCTCCTCAAGGAGTAATGCTAGATAGGGACATGAATGCAGGAAAACCAGGTGCCAGACGTGCGATGTGTACAAATTACCTTCCTACTCCTTTTATTTTATGTAAGTGCTGATATGTCTTGGCAGATTAGCTTTCAGTTGAAGACTCATGGAGTTGGGATAAGCTTTTCAAAGACATAAATATTTATCAGTTATTCTTACTTAGTGTGAAGTTGTTGAATGCATTTTCATTTTTTCCCTGTGGTACCAGTACTGTTTAACTATGGTCAGCACTGACTAAAGCTTTCTTTTCACAGTTTGCATTGGTGAAGATACTCATGATTTAAATGCCAGGTCCTCAGAGGGGCTAAATCTCCTTTGAATTGAATCTGCAGTCAGGATTTCAAAGCCTCCCTGATAGTTGTAGTGATTTTTTTTAATACATTTTTTTCAGAAGTAGCTACATAAGAAATTTTAACAAGATTTTTACTAATGCAAAAATAAGGATAGAAGTATGGTGAGGTCTATAGCTGTTTTATAAAAATAGCTTACAGTTTGTAATAAAAAGGAATTTAATTACTTACTATGTTAGTTAATATGCCATCCATTTCATATTTGCTAGATTTACAAGATTATTTTAAATACATTTTGTCTTTTTTTACACTATTCAGTAGAATGTGTAAGCTAGCTAATTCTTGTTTTCTGATGAAAGCACTTCTACATCTTTTTTCATGTCCCAAAACAATAGGTGTTGATCATGAAGGGAAATTTAAGGTTATTAACTGTTCTTCAGAAGGGCTGCTGTTAATTCGCTATAAACATGAAATATTGGGGTAGAGGTATCTCTGAATGATAGAGTACTTGCCAACTTGAGCCCAGCACTGCAAAACGGGCAAACAGATCTGAGCTGCCCCGCCCCCCCACGCTGACTCCAGTCATAAATGAAACATGTAAAAAGTTCACTTGTTGAAGTGCAAAATTTCTTTGACTTCAGTTTGAAGTTACTTAGTGACCAGAAAAATATGCAGTAACTGACTACAATTTCTTATACCATATCAAAGTAAATAACTTATGCTTTCATCATTACTAGGACGACCCCACAATGAAGAGGTATTAACAATCACAGGCTTTCTGATGGAATTAAAGGAAAGTGATACACATCCTATGGGAATTAGCATTGAAATAAATCTAAAAATATTTCCCAGTAATACTTCATGTTTAATATTCTAAAACCTTTACAAATGAAAACCATAAGATTACCTGCCTTAGTTCCTTTGACATCAAAAGTATTCACTTGGTTGTATGACAGCTCAAAATTCTTCAACTAGCAGATGAGGCATTTTATAGGCTGAGAAATCTTAGACCAATGGATAATATTTCTGACCTTATTAACACATTTAAGTGCTATAAAATACTATGTGAATCTCTTAAAAATCTGATATTCTCTAGTCTATAATAGACATGCTGTTTTTTATAATGTTTTACTCCTGCCTTAAAATTTAGGGTTTTTTTAATATGTATTTTTGCCCTGAATTACATGTTACTTTAATGGGAACTCTGCTTTTAAAATCATCACTTACTGGGTTCTAATAAATTTTTTAAAAAAGTTTAGATCATATTCAGGTAACCTGAAATTACATTTTCCTAATAAAGACTATGTCTTGGAGCAGGAATTCGCAAACTGCATCCCTTAAGTCAATTCTTGCCTGTCATTTGCTTTTGTAAATAAAGTTTTACTGGACCACAACCATGCTCACTCATTTACATATTATCTACGGCAGCTTTTATTGTACAAAGATAAAGCTAAGTAGCTGTGACAGAAAGAGTATATCCCACAAATCCTAAAAAAAAAAAAAAATCTAATATTTTACAGAAAAGGTTTAGCAGACCCTGTCATATAGTACTTGGCAAGTAATTTAATACAAAAATTATTTAAAATCTAAACCAACTTTATAATCAACTTCTCATGCTTAAAGTGTAACATTATGGATATTTAGTGCTTTTAACCTAACACAATAAAAAGTACATCATATAGTACAAACTGAACTGAGTTGTATGGTTTGTTAACAAGTAAGGCTATGGTCAAATAATATATTTCTCATGAACAGAAAAAAAACCAGACTAATAAATTAGGTTCATCACTATTAGGTTACTTAAAAGTTTCTACTATGGGGTATGTCTCCATTATTCATCTTTGAGTTTCTGTCATGTATTAGAAAGAACTCACTTTTGAATGGCATTAAGAATCAGAAATTATTGAATATTTTATGATGATCCATAATTGACAAGATGTTAAAATTAGTACTTCAGAAATCCATCTGCAGAAAAAAACTGGGAAATTCAAGTCCAGTGTTAACCTAAGTTAATGACTACCAAACAGTTCTACCAAAAATGTCTGACAATTCTCCAACTCCATAGATTTTCATTCAGCATTTGATATGTTATAAAGTATACCCCTTTCTATACATATTATTTTTCTGTATGGGCCAACTCATTGTTTATTTAACTTCAAACACATGAAGTCTAAAATCTACCACTTGATCAATGGAGTTTACTATTTTAATCTACCAATTAAAATTTCTCTACTGTAAGTCAACAATCAGTTATGAAAAGTTTTATTTTGCTATCATTTTGCCATCCTGCATCACTGTACCCTTTATAAAACACTTTAAACTTTCCTTAAAAAATTATACATATAGCCAGGCGTGGTGGCTCATGCCTGTAATCCCAGCACTCGGGAGGCAGAGGCAGGAGGATTGCTGAGTTCCAGGCTTGCCTGGGTTACATAGTGAGCTCAGAGCCAGCCTGAACTACAAAGCGAGATCCTGTCTCAAAAAAAAAAAAAAATATATATATATATATATATACATACATACACATATACATATAGACAGCTTTTTCCACAGTTCTGAACAAGTCTTAGAGAATACCAGTTTTCCACAGATACTTCACTTTATACCACAAAAACTTCAATTATTGCCCTTAATAATTATTCTACAAATAACATGTTTTAACTCTAACTGCCCAAAATTTAAGCTGCAATATAAGAATTCAGATCAAGAAGAACACTGGTAGTATGGATCCTTAAGTATGCCCCTAAAATAAAACAAAGTAGTGGAAAAGACCATGAGAATAAGATAAAATTGAAGTCAGATATCTAAAAGTTTTATCAATTTGTTCCCATTATCGTGTTTATTAAGGTACTTATATTCAAATTTACTATAACACACACTTAATGAGACATGTATATGTGGGCACACTCATTAAATGCTTATATTTATTTTCTCATCACCTCAACCCTCTAAGGCAAGCATTATTAGTATTATTCCCATTTTACAGATGAAAAACCTAAAGTTTAGAGAAGTAACTCCAAAAACTTAATTTTAATTAGATATAAGCCCAGGTGAGCTAATCCAGAGCCTACCTATTATTATGAATATTTGTGTGAACTGAAAACTTAATATTGTTTATGAAAGGTATGTTGTCTTATTACAACAACTTCATTTTAACTATATAAAAGCAAAATAATAGCTATTTAGGGGAAAGGATTATTTCTTATTTTCAGGTCTCTGGTATATCAATACATTTTAAATTTACAAAGAAAAATAGCCGGGCGTGGTGGCTCATGCCTGTAATCCCAGCACTCGGGAGGCAGAGACAGGAGGATTGCTGAGTTTGTGGCTTGCCTGGGCTACATAGTGAGCTCAGGGCCAGCCTGAACTACAAAGTGAGACCCTGTCTCAAAAAAAATAATAATAATAATACCTGATATACTTCTAAATTACTATTATTCTCCTATTCTTGATTATGGGAATCAGTTATTACATTTACATAATTTGTATTCTAAGCCTTAAGCATTTTGCAATTTGAACTCTCTGTAGCATGTAATATTGAAGAAAATAAAATTGCATATATTATGTAGTAGAAATAATATTTATTTCTATTTACACTTGGTATGAATGTCAGTACAGTATCTTTTTCCAGCAACTTTTCCTGCATAAAGGAAGACATTTTAGATCAATAATTTTGTTGTCAGTAATAGACACTAAAAATATCCTAAACAGAATTTCACCCAATGAGGTATATAGTAGTAACAGCATGAAATCTCATGTCATTTCTAGCCTTTGCTATCATAGGTTTTCTGAATAAATGATATTTTAAAAAATGTGAGGTGATGACTGGGAAAAATATTTTTAAAGGTAAATCCAGGGTAACAATTTTCACAGTAGAGGTTATTATAGGAAAAAAATACAGCAAAAAAAAAATAAATAAAAGAAATAATAATGTTCTTATGTACAATTCCAAAGGATCATTTAAAAGGGAGAGACTATTATTTCCTAAAGAGGTGCTGAACATAATTCTAGTATTCCACTTTCATATAAAGTTTAAATGCACTAGGCTAACAGAACCTACACATACTTTTGTAATACACATACTTTTAATATGTTAGTATGCTTTAATATTTCCAAAAGGAAAGTTGTACCAGATAGCACTTTCCAACTTTATCTGACCATGTAAAAAAAGCTTTCATATCATGACTATTGTAATGTCTGTAGGAAAAGTGATGGAGAGCAAAATTTAGGAAAGACTAGAAGACACTTTATTGTAGAAAAAGAGACCAAATTTCCATAGATTATTATCTGTGCAAAATAAAAAATTAAAAAGGCTATTTAAAAATCTTTCTATTACATGTATTCTGCAAGTCTAAAAAGTCCTTAGATGATCACTCTTATGTAAAGTATGAAAAAGTATGGAAGTCAATCACTGTGATTGCTACTGGTTTATAAATTAACCACTCGATATTAGGAGCTCTAGGCTTAAACTACTAATTGTCATAGCCTAATTTAACTTGTTCTGCTTCTACTTTATAGCTATGTGTAGAGCATTTTCATTAAAAAGGGAAAAGGAGGCATATATAATATACTATGTTCTTAGAAAAAATACTAAGAAGCAAAGAAAGAATCAAGACTTCAGGGAGCCAGTAGGAAAGGAGTTACCAGGACAGCACACACTTTCTCTTCTAAAGGCAGAAACTCTTTTTTTTGAAGACTCCCCCTTCTCTTGTGCTATCCTCTGATTATATATGTCTCCCAAATTCATACAACGAAATGTAACCATCAAGGTGATGATGTTGAGAAATGGAATCTTTGGCAGATAATTGAGGCATAAGGTCTGCAGACTCATAGGTGGAACTAGTGCATAGTGCCTTTAGCAGAAACTACAGGTAGGCCTTTTGCTCTTCCACCTTGTAAGAAGTACACAGCTAAAAGTCACTATGCCTGAGCACAGTCCCTCACCAAACACTAAACTTGTTTTGATAACAGTATTCTCAGACTCCAGAACTCTAAGAAGTTATCTTCTGTTGTTTAGAAACTCTCCAGGCTAAGGTATTTTGTTATTACAGCCTAAGCAAACTAAGAAAGCTCTATGTGCTTCAGGTGGGGTTATCTTTTGGTTGTCCCTCTCCCAGCAATGGACATACAATATAGACCTAGCCAAAATTTCACCTTTCTAGTTAAAATGATTGAGCCAAATATGGGCATGTGAGCAAAGCCAGGTAAAGAAGCATCTTGGAATTTTTTTATACATATATCATAAGGAAGAAAATCTTTCCCAGTTGAGAAGGGGAAAGTCTGATTCTGCACTAGTATAACTTCTCAAACTGCCCCTTCCCTCCCAGTCTGACTGTAAGAAAGTCAGTCTGCAGCACACTCAGCACCAAAATGGAGAACAACAGCCATAATTACAGTAAGTTCTTTCATCCCACATATTCTATTAGTGCATACTGGATACACAGATTAATGGGTTTCATTTTGGCTGATTAGTACATTCACGTTTTTTAACCAGCCATTTCCCTACTCTTCCCCATCATCTCCCTTACTCATCCTCCCTGCTGTTTCACATGCTTGGGGTGGGATGTATAATGTATTTTGATCATATACATGCCTTCTATTACCTTCTACTGTATTCCATCTCCTTCTTTCTCTTCTTCCCCCTTCTCTTTTTCTTGTCTAATAAAAGTCTTTTTCTTGTCTAATAAAGTCTTTTTCTTGTCTAATAAAAGTCTCCCACAGTGTTTGGGTCCCTAAACTCAGCTGTTCCTCTATACTTTGAATATGTGAGTTCTACTTTTCACTTATGCTAACATTTGAGTTTAATACCTGCCATTTGCAATGAAAAGGTTCTAATCCACCTAAATAACACAAGGAAGATATAC